>JAEANM010016146.1:0-13372 GCA_017656035.1 Myanophis thanlyinensis
TAATTGTTGATTTTAACACTAAATTAATTTAATTTTAAATAGTATCAGCTCATATAATTATTTTAATTAGTTTTTTTGGTTGTTATGTATGTATGTTTTTTATTTGCTGTGCACTGCCCCAAGTCCCTTGGGAGAGGGGGCGGTATATAAATTTTGAAAAATACATGAATAAATAAATAAAATCTGGCCAGAGGGGGCACTCAGCCAGCTGTAGGACTGCTTTGAAACCACTGAGTGGCACATATTTGAACATCTGGACCTGCAAGAATACACTGACACAGTACTCTTGTATATCAAAGCATGCACAGATAATGTAACAGTGGACAAGTGCATCAGAGTTTTTGGCAACTGCAAACCCTAGATGTCAGCAGAGGTAGGGTCACTTCTGAGAGCCCAGAATTCCGCCTTCAAGACAGGTGACAGAGATAAATACAATGAAGCCAGGGAAAATCTAAGGAGAGGCATCAAGGAAGCTAAACAGAAATATAAACAAAAGGTGGAGAACCACCTAGCAGCCAACAACCTGAGGCAGGTGTGGCAGGGGCTGCAGCTCCTAACCAACTACAAGGGCAACACGATGGAGATAGTCAATGCTGATGCCTCTCTGGTGGAAGAGTTGAACACATTCTTCACCCACTATGAGGTAAAGAAACCAGACCCTGCAGCACCAGCCCACTTGCCCTCCAATCTCCAACCACTCATCCTGCATGAACATCAGGTGAGAGCTGCACTGAAGGCCGTGAATCCCAATAAAGCCACAGGTCCAGATGGAGTGCTGGGAAAAGTGATAAAAACCTGTGCTGACCAACTATCAGGGGGCCTAACAAGGATTTTCAACATCTCCCTGCAAACTGCCAGTGTACCAACATGTCTGAAAGCAGCCACCATCATCCTGGTCCCAAAGAAAATGGCCATAAACAGCCTGAATGACTACAGACCCATTGCACTGACATCTGTAGTGATGACGTGCTTTGAGAAACTGGTTCTCCAGCACCTCAGGTCATGCCTCCCATCAAATTTTGACCAACACCAATTTGCCTACAGAGGAAACAGGTCGACAGGCAATGCCTTAGCCACGGCCCTACACACAGCATTGAGACACCTGGAAACACCTCAGAATTATGTCAGGATGCTTTTCATAGACTATAGCTCAGCCTTCAACACCATTTTGCTGTCATCGAAAAGCTGACTGACTTAAATTCCCCCCCCCTCACCTGCGACTGGATCAGAGACTTCCTGACAGACCACCCACAAGCATAAGGGCTAGGTTCTTTATATTCTCCACCCTGTAGCTCAGCACAGGCTCCCCTTGGGGCTGTGTTCTTAGCCCCTACCTGTACTTGTTGTACACACACGTCTGCATACCTTTAGATGCATCTAACATGGTAATAAAGTTTGCAGATGATACCACTGTGCTGGGCCTTATCACAGGAGGGGATGAAACAGCATACAGAAAAGAAATCCAGAAGCTAACTACATGGTGTTCAGAAAACAACCTGCACCTAAACACCAGCAAAACTAAGGAAATGGTGCGGGACTTCCGGAAACAGAGAGAGGAACCTGCCCCATTCTATATCAAGGGAGATTGTGTGGAGAGGGTTTCCTCCTTCAAATTTCTGGGAGTGCACCTCAGCCAGGACCTCACCTGGAAAAGTAACACATCCCAGGTGATCAGGAAGGCCCAACAAAGACTCCATTTCCTGAGAGTCTTACGGAAAAACCAGGTGGCACAGCAGCTGATGCCTTCCTTCTACCAGTCAACAATAGAAAGCGTCCTCACATACTGTGTCATGGTATGGAATGCCAGACTAACAACCACAGACAAGAAGGCACCACAGAAGCTAATGAGCACAGCACAAAAAATTATGGGCTGTCCCATAACCACACTGGAGGAAATAGCCAGGTCCTGCTGTCTCAACAGAGTGAGAAAAATCCTCAGGGATGACTCTCACCCAAGACAGCTTCATACTTCTACCATTGGGCAAGCGATACAGAAGCATAGCCAGCCAGACAAATAGGCTGAAAAATAGCTTCTATCCATGGGCCATCAGACTTCTAAATGTCACATAACTAGACTTAATACAACAAACTCACAGTGCCAGTGCAATGTGCAATATATACATATCAGTGGAATCTCTCTCTCTCTCTCTGTATGTGGAAATATATGTGGAAATGTGCCTAGCCTGGGTATTTGGCTAGGGATTAGGGATTTGTTTATAAGTCTGGAGATGTATTCTGTTTCTGTGCTTTGTATGACTGTACTGATGAAGGTTCATTCCATTTCATTGCACACATGTTGTGCATTGACAATAAAGGATTGAATTGAATTTAATAAAACAAATCCATTGTATTATAAAAATTGTTCTTTTTCGTTTCTTTAACTGAGGAAAAAAAGTTACAACTCAGATTTTAAAGTTTCTGTTTTGAAAGTGTTAAAGATAGTCTGTATAGAAGCTTAAGCACCTTTGGGACAAGAAGCTTGAAAACGGAGAGAGCCTGAAAATTGAAGGAAGCCAAAATGACTAATTTAGATTTCTCTGTAATAGCTATTACAGAAGGTAATAGCTTTCAGTCCACATGGGAAAAGACAGTGGTAACTAAAATCTCATCCTTGGGCATCTCATGTCTTCTACTCAACATGGGATATGATTAGGCCAGAGCACTCATTGAATATTGTATAGCAGTCTTAGAGTGCCAGTTGGATCTAGCCAGGTCTTCAATGTTTATTGAATCAAAGATAAACCTTAATAGGCATTCTGTCTTCTCTTTGGCAGATGTAACTAATCTTAAAATGCCTAACCATTTGACAGCCTTTCCTCTGGTATAATGTCATACCTTCCCCTCATCTGTTCTTGAAGGCCCAAGAAGATTTCTTATCCAGGGAGACAATGCCCCTGTCACTCTGGACACACAGAAATAACAGAGCATGTGCTGCTTCAGGGGCTGTATTATAGACACATTCTAAAGCCTCATCTCACTGTTATTGTACAAATACCTAGGTTGCACAGGACAATTCTACATTTCCCTGCTGCTCTCAGATACTAACGTTGCTACAAAATATAACATTGCCAGGTTCTGCACAGCAGCATATAAAATCCATGAGATGATGACCTGTGTCATGAAGTCTTAATGAGCTTCATTCTATCATGATAGATTTAGTCTGCCATATAATAATTTTATGCTCCTTTAAACTCATCTAATGCTCCTATTCCCCTTTTATCAAAATGCTTTAGAGTTGTTTTTTATATATAATTTTGTTTTATACCTTTTCATTTTTTATTATTTTTAATTTATGATGTACTTTCTATTCGTTTTAATTGATTGCATCCCTTCCCCCTTTTGGTGATCTTTAATCCTAATAAAGATTGTATTTGATATAACTATATGTATACAGTGTATAGTACAATAGGGTTATGGCTACCTCATATATTTCCCAGTAATTTTCAGGTTTTTATTAGAGCTATAGTATTGTCGTGTGATGCTAAATATAGCATTAAAAGCAGTGAAAATCATCTATTGTTTAAATAGATAAAAAATAACATCACAGGAACTTTTCATAAAACAATGTTCTATTTTGATTTGTTTAATCATAGAAGTATTTTGCATGTTTTGCTGTAAATGCAGGCATAGTTAACTATATTTTTTCCTAAAATAAAATCCAAACAGAACACTCAAAAGAAACACAAGAGGACAAGAAAATTAGCACCACTCCACGAGAGATTAGACTCTAATTCATAAGCTTCATCAGCCTCAGTCTTTCACCAGAGACAGAAAAGCAATACAATCAAACTGAACTTGTCTTTTAAGGTCAATCAGAGTGGACTCCTGACAAGGTCTTTCCATCTTTAATGGGTATAGTGGACTTAGAAGAACAAGACCTTTATTCATTAGAAGACTTGGCAATGAATAATAGAAGGAAAGAAATGAAGTATGTTCCTTGGAGAAAAATGAGGTTTGTAAAAGTCAGCATTCTATCTCTGTCTCTTCTATTCCCAAGAAAGAGACAACAACTACACGCACATTTGATACAGCATGCTCAGTTTTAGTGGGTTTTCTCCCCTCATACATCACCCTGTCAGTAGCAATATCTTTTGGACACCCTGATGGTATATGCTGGGAGTGGCAAATAGACTTACATTTCCCAAGGTGACAACTCAACAGTCAGGAGCTCCCTGTGTAGAATCTAAAGTGAAAGCGTCTTTGCTTTTGCCTCTGCCGAGAAAATTCACCTAAGGCTGGATTTTAAAGTCCTGCTGCATTGGTAGGATTACAAAGCAATAAATGATGGAAATTCAGTGCTGTTTTTCAGTTTAAGTCCACTCAGGGTTTGGATGAGAATATCCATATTTAATGTGCTGTTAAATGTAATCATGTTTTTTAAAGGAAGAGAAAAATATGAAAAAGGAAAACTCAAATCAGTTCTATTTTTTTGCAACCTGTATCCACACTTCAGGTGGAATTTAAAAGTTACTTGACAGATTGTTGTGAAATAAGAAAAAGAATAGATCTTTTTTTTGAAGTTGTGAGAATTAATAATGCAGTACCTTATACTCTTTAAAAGAAATCTTCATGTGTGATTCAGAGTTCAGAAACCTAAAAGTATTACTGAAGTTTGTTTCATATTGTATATGGAATGCAACAAAGTAACCTATATCTGGGATGGAAACAAATGGAAAGCCCAAGAAAGAGCACATCTGAATAGTTTGAGATCTAGAAAAATACTTAGGGTTAGGGTTTTCTCAATAACACACTCATTATGTATATATGGGCTTGAGCTCCCAAAATTGTAGAGAAGGCAGGACAGGAATTTTCAAACAAATCTATAGTGAGGAAGTCAAATCAAGGGCTCAGATCTACACAATAAATAGAAGCACGTACTCTTAAGAAAATAAAACAGTATTAGAAATATATAGACAGTCTACATTCCAGCAGCAACTGATTAGTAACACTGGTGAGCCAACAAGCTTCATAACTTCATATGGCCTTGAACAGTTTTTTCCTATAAGAAACATGACATGTTGTGTCATACAAAAGAGTATAGGTTGAAAAATGAAACTTCAGTAGGAAAACCTATTAGTGAAAATAGAAATTCAGATTTCAATATGTATTTCATTCAATTCTCATTAGCTCAAGTCTATGAAACTTAGGGACATTCAGCTCTAGAGATTAAAGGTTGTAATATCTATTACAATGAGATAACATTTGTGTGTGTGTGTATACATAAAATTACATGTACGTACACATACAGATTTTTCAAAAACAGTTTAAAAATGCATCCCAAATATGAGTATCCCAGGAATCAACAAGTTTTTTTTTCAACTCTTTGAGAACATTATTATGTTCTCATAATAATGTAATGGGTGCTCATGTAGTCGTAAAATTATTAATATGAGGTATGTGACTAGTCACAAAACACTAATTTAACAGAAGGCAGCCAGTGAGGTATATTTTGCCACCATCTGTATCCCCTGAGGGTATTTTCAGCTACCTGAAGCTTGCTGTGCATACTTTCAGTAAAACTGGGCAGCAACTTCCAATAGTTTGTTTTAAGAAGATGGCTATGTGATGTATACTTTTTAAAACAAAAATGTAAATAGAAGTTGGCACTTTGCTGTAGGCCAGTTTTCACTTTTTTATTTAACATTTCTTATTAAAAGGCACTCAAGCTAACACAAATTAGATACAATTATTAATACAACAAAATTTAAATCCACAGTTTAAAAAACCCACAATACTACGAATGAGCAAAAAGTACCATCTTTGGAGATGAAATCTTCTGGAAAAGTTCAAAATAAGCCATGTTTTCTGCAGACCATTTAGTCATCAGCTGTTTTGCAGAGTAGTCTGGCACTTTTTCTGAGGATCACTTTTCCACAACACATAGGAACAACAATCATCTACACCCAACAGTCGTCTTGGGTCGTAAAAGTCACAACAGCATTTTAGATAACATGGCTGTTATCTAGCAAAGACATTTGGAGTACTTTTTCTTTTTTTAACATTAAAGGGGTCATAGAATAACAACAATTGAGAATGAAGACCATAGAGTTTACAATACTTAAAGCAGAATTGTAAAGTTTAATACTCTTAATTTTATTTATTTATTACAATTAGAGGCTGCCCATCTCAATCACAAAGTGACTCTGAGTGTATAATTAAAAACATAAAAACCATATAAAAATGTTATACAGTGGTACTGCTACTTACAAAAGACTCTGGTTATGAAAGTTTCAGGTTTTGAAGCGCGTCTTCGAGAAAATATTGTCTCTAGTTATGAAATATGTTTCAAGATATGAAACATATTTCGAGGGTGCAGATAAAGAACAAGCATCCAATCGGATGGCTCATGAATACAAGGGTGGGGATGAGGGCTAGCCGGCCGGTAGGACGACGGAGATTGGTGAGAGGATCAGCCATCCATAAACACTGAGGTTATGGCATCCCACGCGCAACAGTGCACAAACACGTGTCTGTGGGTTAATAAGTCTTATTCGAATATTCCCGCTGGTTTCAAAATGGGACTTTCACATGAAGCGGAACGGTGCATCCATCACCAGAAAGTTGCGGGTCCTTTCCTTTCACAAAGCATCACAGGTTGAAGCAAATGCACATGAGCGTGGCCTCATTTGCATTTGCTTCAACCAGTGATGCTTTGCGAGGCACAAAGTCTGCGATTCTGCCGCGATGGATGCACCGTTTGGCTTCATGCAAAAGTCCCGGTTGTGAGACCAGCGGGAATGCTCGGAAAAGTATTTCCATTAACCCAGAGACACATGTCTATGGGTGATCGCACGGCATGCCATAACCTCAGTATCCAGCACTGCCATAGGGATGAATGTCAATGGATAAGCTTTCTATTGGCTTAGGAAATAGGAGGGGGAGGGAGGAGGGAAAGAGCGGGTGGTAGCGTTTCAATAACCTTTTTTCTGTGAGCCAGATGAAATATGTCTGAATTTGGGGGGCTTGGAACGGATTAGGCATTTATAGGGTAAAATGCGTCTCTACTTACAAAATTTTCAAGTTATGAAACGGCTTCCGGAACGAATTAATTTCGTAAGTAGAGGTACCACAATTAAAAGAGCCAGGTAAAACAAGGATAACATAAATTAAAAAAATAATTAATGCCTTCTCCCTCGACTATCTTCTGCCTTTGGGCTGGTCATCTCCCACCCAATATTACTAGCATTAGCAATTACATAAGCAAAAAGTATTAATAAACATTATTTTTACCAAGAGAACAAGAGTCCTAGTAAAAGCAGTTGCCAAATACCAATCACCTAGGAAATTGCTTGAAAATCTACCAGAAGAATATTTAGTCGCTTCCTTTCCCATATCTTTCTCCTGCTCTTTTGATACTTTTTCCTGCACTGATAGTGTGCAAGTGCTCTACCAGCCCTTTTGGCTGAGAGGTAGGATAAAAAGACTTTAAACAAAAGTCTGGACAAATAAACAAAGAACTATTCAAGATCCTCTTTGTTTAAGTGGATGAAATAATGCCTCTGTCAAAGAGGCATTACCGCTTAGATGAATAATCTCTGGTTTTCTTGAAGTGCTGAAAAATGCATCTGAATACTACAGCATAACTATCATTCATATCATTTTTATGTTTTTTTCTTGATTAAAATATCACATCATCACTAATTAGACAAATATAGTTAAATATATTTAAATAAAATTCTGGAGGCCCATTGATAGGCAGGGCACAACAAGAATGTCATCTTCCATAGCTGATGATTTTAACTTTCATGATATTTTATTTGGCACATCATATTGATATTTAGTTCTTTATTAAATAAAAGCTTTCATTTGAGCAGACAGTTTGTAGAATGGCAACAGTTCAAATGTTCTAATTGGTATTCAGAGCTACTTCATCGTTGGAGATGTACAGCTTTAATGTACTACTTTAGCTATTTCTGAAAGTTCCATTAATACAAATCTAGACAAATCACTACAATTGTTGTTATGAAAAAAGTCAGTCTTTTAAAGAAAGGCATGACAATTAGTATGCATTAATTACACTAAAAATGTTTCCTGTGGGAGTTTTTCCCCAGCAAGTACTTATGTACATCAAATCAGAACTGATATCTTCAATATACAAAATATTATTTTGCCTCTATATCCTAATTGCATGGCTTGTAGATCACAATGTCCCTTCTAAGCCCTCATAGTACCAGTTTTTCCTCAGCTTTTAAAGTGATCTACAGAGAAAAATATATTCCAATTGTACTACATAAACTTTAGGCAATCCCTATATTGATGAGAATTTTCTCATTTGGAGCTGTTCAAGATACTTTATCAACTCCAATGACAGGGTAATAGTATTGCCAATGCTCTTTCAAGCACAGAGTACAAAAAGCTTTCAAACAGGAGTTTGCTGCCCTGACAGAGAGGTTCAGAAAAAAAAAGTTTTGGGTTGTGAGAAAAGGTGACAAGTATGCTTCCAAAATGCAGACCAAAGAAAGAAGTTAGTGCAATTACTTTGTCTGACTTTATATGCCATTCTTGGCAGAAAGGAAAGGAATAATTAAGCCAATATGTAAAGTTCACATGTTAAAGTTGCCAAATTTGAAAAAAAACACTGACCTAAACAGGTTTCTTCAGTCTATATTTAAGTTTCCACTTCATGATAAATATTTGTGAATAAGTATCGGTTGCATTTGTGCACTTAAAATGAGGTTGTGGCTCAGGGACACCAAAGTGGGGGGGGAAAAAAAAATCAAATGATGGTATTCTGGAAATCTTTTTCCGAGGTCGAACAAAGAGACAGATACACATGCAATGAGTTAATAAAGAAAAGCGTTTGCATTACAATTTTGGCTTCTGTGGAAATTGCAGGAAGAAAAGCACGTCAGGGGCAGAACCTTGAAAACCATGTAACAATTTCCCTAAAAATGCCAGACAACTCTCTGAGGGACAGTATCTTTTTTGACTGACTGCACATCTTGTGCTGCAAGCAAATTTTAAAAGAATGGAATTAGTAATGGCAAGGAACTGTGCCAAGAAACTCAACTCAGAAGGAGAATTTAGAGTTTGGATATTCTATTAGCTTGTTAACAGACTGGAGATTTAATCCAGGGATTCCAATGAAACTCTTATATCTCTAAGTCTTTTATGGCAGCCGTCCATAATGCAACCCTGGATTCATGGGGCCAAATTGTGCCAACACAAAAGCTTTAAAAAGCAATGATTGGTTATCTCAAAAAAGAAGGGGTGTTGGTCTTGCCTGATACGCTCCTTCTTGATGTGCTGAGAATCCAATCAGTGGGTAGTATCTCTGTCTGCTGAGTTTATGACTGAGTCAATCATTCTTTTAAACATGCCTCCTTCCTCCTTTGCCCCTCCCCCCAATTTCTGGCAAAGGCCAATTGATTGACTCCATACAGATTAGTCTAAAGTCCAACCACCCCTGGTTTAGGACTAGACAGTCACCAGGGTGAGTTTGGATTATCTTCTCAGCACATCGAGAAGGAGCGTATCAGGCAAGACTAACGCCCTTTCTCCAATGTGCTGACAAAAAGAATCCAATCAGTGGGATGTACCAAAGCCAGTCGTCTTAAGGATGGGCTGGAGTCTGGTCCTGAGTCCCCCTCTCACTATGAACTTACTGAAGAACTTGCCTGCCAAAGGCTGCCTCAGTGGAGGCAAAAGCATCCAACTTGTAACGTCTGATGAAGGGGGAGGGAGAGGACCACATCACTGTCCTACAAATTTCTTCAATTGATGCTTGAGTAGACCAGGCTGCTGTCATGGCAGCACTCTTTGTAGAGAGGGCTGTAATACGTCTTGGTATTGAAAGAGCCTGGATCTCATATGCCTTGGCTATACACGTTCTCAAACATCATCCTATCATAGACAGTGTGACCCTAGAGCCTAATGACCCACACTGGAAGGCCACAAAAAGAGATTCAGTCTTGCAAAATGTGGATGTTCTCTTAATATATATTTTAAGACTCCTTCTGACATCTAGGGTGTGCCATTTTTTCTCAAGGTCATGGGACAGTTTGGGATAGAAATCTGGAAACACCCTTTCTTGAAACCGAGTTTTTATCTTGGGAAGGAAGGATGGGTCCAGCTGAAGCACCACCCTATTTGGATGGAAGATGCAATGGTCTGTTCTCACTGATAAGGCTGACAGCTCTGAAATTCATCTGGCCAAGGTGATCGCCACCAGGAATGCCATCTTAAAGGTGAGGAGACGTAAGCTTGTCATGTGCAGCTATTCAAATGGCAACAAAGTGAGAGTGTGGAGTACTTTGGTAAGATCCCAAGTAGGATATCTGTGGACAACCGAGGTTTCAGATTTGTGGCATCCTTAATAAAGCTGCCAGTTGCATCCTGATTGTATTAGGAGTAAGGCCCCTGTCTAGACTCTAGGCCATTCTGTAAGAAGTCCAGAATTGTGGTGATGGACACAATGTAGGGTCAACATGATGCTTAGTGCATCAGTCACAGAACGTACACCATGTGAGTTGTAAACTCTGGTGGTAGAAGGCCGTCTAGAGGCCTGGATCATTGTGATGACCCTAGCTGAAAAATTCTGTCTCCTTAGAGTCGCCCTTTCAAGTGCCAGAAAGTCAGTTGTAGCCACTGGGGGTCTGGGTGCACCAATGCCCCATGACGAAGAATCACCTTGTCATGAGGAATGCGCCATGGCTGTGAGATTGAGAGGCTCACCAGATCCACGAACCACGGATATCTGGGCCAGTGAGGGGCCAGGAGAAGAATCTCTGCTCTCTCCTCTAGTAATTTCCTGATTACCCCCAGAATGAGGGATAAAGGAGGAGTGGCATACAGCAGCCCCGGGGGCCATGGACAGCGGAGCACATAGACCCCCTCCACATCTGCCTTGTTGAACCTGGAGAAGAATCTCGGAAATTGGGCATTGAGTGGGGTGGCAAACAGATCCAAAACTGGGTGATTAAATCTGTCTGACATCTCCTGGAACAGGTCAGGATGTAGTTGCCAATCTGCATGGACCACCGTCGCTCGGCTGAGCCAATCCGCTTTCACATTCGCCATCCCAAGATGTGGACTGCTTTGATGGAGTGGAGGTACCTCTCTGCCCGAAGTCCCAGGCACTCCACTTCCTGCATGAGGAGCTTGGAGTGAATGCCCCCTTGTCGGTTGATGTGAGCTTTGTAGCTACATTGTCTGTTATGAGAAGGACATTGTGACCTGAAATCGTGTCTTGGAAATGTCAGAATGCCAATGAGCACTCTCAGCTCTATCCAGTTGCTATTGTGTTTCTTGTCTGTTTGGTTCCACTGGCCTTGAGCCATGAGGGACCCCAGGTGTGCTCCCCACCTGAACAGACTGGCATTTGAGGTAATTGTGAGGTGTTTGGGCTCCTGGAAGGTACTGCCCTTCGTGATGGTCAGTGATTTCCACCAGTGGAGTAAACAGGCTACTGGCTGTGGAATATGAACTCTGGCCTCTGCATTGTTGCAGCCAGCCCACTGGTAAGGGAGAAGAAACCACTGCAACTTTCTGGCATGGAGGCATGCCCACAGGACAATGGATATGCAGGACACCATCTTCCCCAGAAGCTGGGAGAGGGAGGCCAAGGATACCCGATCGGCCATCTCGATTTGGTTCATGAGAGTGACAATGCTCCGCTGATGCTCCTTGGAAAGAAATACTTGACATGAGACCATGTTGATGAGCGCCCCCAGATGCTGAAGATGGGTAGTGGGGGGGTCATGTGGCTTTTCTCGATGTTGATTGAGAAACCGTGGTTCTGAAGGGTCTGGACCACACTCCAGAGATCCTCTGTTGCCTGATGATGGGAAATTGACTGTATCAACATATTGTCCAGGTAGCACTGGACTCTGATAGGCAGTTCTCTCAAATGTGCTGCCAGTGCTGCCAGAATTTTGGTGAAGGTTCTGGGTGCTGATGAAAGGCCAAATGGAAGGGCCTTGTATTGGAAATGTTGTCCCGCAAAGGAGAACCTGAGGAACTTTCTGTGGGCCAGAAGAATGGGGTTGTGAAGGTAAGCTTCCATCAGGTCTATGGAGATGAGGAAGTCCCCTTCCCTGTTGAGGATGGATTGGAGGGAGTGCATTTTGAAACTTTTGTACAGAATGTATTTGTTGAGTCTCTTGAAGTCCAGGACAGCCCTACAACCCTCCAACGCCTTCGGGACGATAAAAAGGATTGAGTAAAAATCTTGGCCTTCCTGGCCTTCTGAAACTCCCTCTATGGCCTGGATGGTGAGCAGGTGTTTGATGGCATTCTCCATGAGATGATGCTTGCCAGGATCCTTGGGTATTGTGCAACAGATGAAGCGACTTGGAGGAGTGGAAAGAAAGTCCAACAAGAGTCCCAACCTTATGGTGTTGAGGATCCAGAGATCTGTTGTGGTCACCTCCCATTGTTCTGCGAATAGGCTCAAGCGGCCACCAATTGGAGGGTCGTACTTGCTGTCATTTGGAACGCCGGTAAGGATGAGTCCCTGATCCTCAAAATGGTCTCTTGGCCGTTGTCTACCTCTGTTACGAAATCTAGAGGGATCTTAGTGGCAACCTGCTCAATGAAAGGAGGTTCTGGATTGATACTGCAAATGAAGCCCCAGGTCATATGGGTGAAAGGAGGGACATCTGAAGTATGGTGTAGGGTGATACTCCGATCGCTTAAATATGGAAGGAAGGACCTTCCTTTTTTCTGTTTCTCATGCAGTATGGAATCCAGGGTCTCACTGAATAGTTCGCCCCCTTTAAAGGGAGTGGAGGCAAGTCTCCATTTAGACTTCATATCAGCCTGCCAATGAGGGAGCCAGAGAAGGCACCTGGACACAACCAAGGAGCCCATGGCCCGTGAGGCAAACTTCATCGCATTGAGAGTGGTGTCTGCTGAGAATTCTGTAGCTGCTAGCAGCTTATTGCTCTCCTGCTGTAATCTGAGGTCATCCTGTGGGATCCTCTCCTGCATCTGGTGGAGCCAGAGCAAGGTAGTCCTGTTAAAGAAGGAAACTGCTGTCACTGCTTTTACTGCCCAAGCTGCAGCCTGATAGGTTTTGTGGCAGGTAAGCTCTGCCCTTTTATCTTTGGCCTTCAGACCCTCAGCTGAGTCACCTGATATAAGAGAGGATGAGGTCAAGGCCACTACAGGTTCCTCCACTGTTGGTAATTGTAATGCCTCCAGCAGGGGTGGACCCACATTGTAGAATTTTTCATCAGAGACACTGGGAGTGGACTATTCAATGCTGAACTATTCCACTGTTTCTGGACCACCTCTAGAAAGAGTTGTGGGGATGGGATCTCTTCACTTTCTGAGGCCAGAAAGGTAAACAGAAGGACTTTAACTTTAACTTTTATTGAATTTCTATACCGCCTCCCTCCCGAAGGACTCGAGGCGGTGTACAGCCTAATAA
>JAEANM010016147.1:0-13372 GCA_017656035.1 Myanophis thanlyinensis
TTCAGCTTATATAATTATTTTAATTGGTTTTTAGCTTGTTATCTATGTATGTTTTTATTTGCTGTGCACTGCCCCGAATCCCTTGGGTGAGGGGGCAGTATATAAATTTAATAAAAGTAAAGTAAAAGTAAAGTTTTGGTTTAGCTCCCAGGAAGGTAACTCGGAACATGAATCGAGCACCTGCCTGCCCCTCCTTAACAACAGCTGCATCTTATCCTGGAACGACAAACTCCAAACTCTCTTTTTGGAATCAAATGTCCAGTCCTGTGAACAAATGTGACTGCCTGGTATTGCACGCACGTGATTGCTTGCATTTTTTTAGAAACTCTAGGCTTGGCCTCCCGCCATTCCACACAGCCCTTGCGTAGCAATGTGCAAAGCATCGGTGTGACAGCAGCTTGAGACAGCTATGTGTTACGTTCCCGTGTGCTTCCACAAAGCAAGCAGGAAATGAAATCCCTCCCCCCCACATTACCAGGAGGCAACAAAGAACCAGCCAACATCAAAATGCTCCAAAGGGCTGATGGATATGCTAAAATAAACAATCCACTACTCCAAGAGCTGGCATAGCTAGCCAGAACTTATCTAGCTAATATAATAAATGGAGATCAGAAAGCTCATTTCAATCTGGAGGAAGCATGAATTGGAAATGGTTGAGGCTGGCTATAGTCATTAGTTTTCCAGTTGTCCGTGATCCTGAAACTTCCCCGGGGATCTAGAAATCCATTTTTTTTCCAGCTCACACCTACCCAGTTTCTTTGCTAATAAAAACTTAAAATTCATTAACGCTGTTCTTGGCAAAAGAAAAGCTTATTGCCCCATGGCTGTTAATAAAAAATTTAGTGTTTTTTTTTTTATTTTATGGATTGTGCTTATTTTGTTTTGCATCCTGAAAGTGTATGCAGAGAAGAGAAGAAGATGGTGAGGGTATCGTAGATCAAATGTCCTGTGGGAAAAAGTTTGAAGGAAGTGGCTACATTTAGTTCGGAGAAAGATAATCTAAGAGGCGATAAGGCAGGCTTGTAAATTCATAAAGAGGATGGAACAAAATTGTTGCTTTGATTTACAGCTAGTTTAGTGTCCATTTGAAGATTTATTTTTATTTATTTATTAGAATTTATCAGACAATAATGAAAAGATGAATACAAGAATATAAAATACAATGACAGGGACGATAGGCACATTAGTGCGCTTATGCACATCCCCTCTACTGACCACTGAGGTGGAAAAAAAGTGACTCACAATCAGTCCTCACACTTAAAACTTGCATCCCTATGATCCCTGTAGGGGTCATGTGATCAAAAATTGGTCACTTGTTTTGTGAGGGTTTGTGTGTGATTAAAAAAAAAAAAAGAATAATAAGAAAAAGTGAGCTTTTTCTTTTCTTTGTCACCATAGAGTAAGATTCTGTAATTTTGTAAACATACTTAATATTTGATTCTTTCCATTTCATTTTTGTTCTCTTTCTGCACCTGTTTTCTTTTTTACTTTGTTACTTTTTATGTTTTTTGTAAAAAAAAAAAAAGAATCATTTTTACAAACATTACTTTAGCACGCCGATAGGATGTGACATTAACAGCAGCGGCTGCCGTGTTTATCCAGTCTGCAAAAGTTCATTATCTGCTGATATTTTTATAGTAGTACAAATATTTACAGGGGAACCTCAATATTTGCAAAGAAGTGCATGTGTCTGTTTGCGTGCGTGTCTCTGTGTGTATACACACCCAATGTCTTGCTCTCTGAATAATATTTCTAAACTCGTCAAGAATCATATGCATCTCCTTTCTCACATAAACATTTATGTTCCAAAATAGAAATGCTTTAGTGCCTTTAGAAGTTCTTAGTTTAGTGTACCTTTCAGAGGGGGTTGGAACTACAGTTCCTTTCATCTTTTAGCCAGTGGCTGGGAATGATGGGAACTGCCTCCTCTCTTCTGTTTGAAGGAAAATAAATTGGAAAGGCTACAAACAACCCAAGCTGAGACTGCTGGGATGTTATGTTGGGAGAGATTTCAAGATGTTGGTCTCCCACTAGGAGGTGAGTGACCTTGCTGGGGAGATAAAAAGAGAGAAGAGAAAGAGAAAAGAAGAGAAAAGAAACAGGGCGACAATTGTAGCTTAGCATGTTCTGGTATCCCAGGGCAGGATGGGTGGATGCCAAAGGCGGCAGTTGTTTTGAATATGGCTCAGGTCAGAACCCCTCTCCAGATGTACCGTATGGTGGAGATTTTAATTAGGAAATCTGCTGTGATTTCATTCATGCATTAATGATCGTCATGGCCCTAGTTTCACCGCTATTCCTTTTTTATTTATTTTTATTTTGGCCGGAGTCCTTTTCAAGATGTGCTTATCCAGTGAACAGAAGAGACGAACATTTCATTTATTTATTAAATTTTTATGCCGTCTGTCTGACTCTGCCAAACAACTCCGGGCAGGTTACAATTAAAATGATAAATATTTACATATTAACAGTAAGCACAAAATAAAACAAAAGACCAAAACCAAAGGCAAGAATGGTTCTTCCCTATTAGGTCAAAAGCAATAGTCCAAATAGAGCAACCCTCTTTCACATCGGGACTCTGAGTCAATCAGCAGAGATGGATTTTAACACTTTTTAACACAAAGGTCAAACAGGTAGGAGCAGACATCACCTCCAGTAGCAAGATGATCTTAAAAAAGTGAGGGTCGTGGCAAGAAAGGTTCTACTCGTAGTTGAAAGTCCTTGGTAGATGGGGTTGGCAGCATGCCTCTTTGGCCAGAGCGAGGGGGGCAGGTCACTCTCATTGGGCCAGATGGTTCTCCAGGTAACCTGGTTCCATGCCATGAAAGCAGAGGTGAAATTCAGCAGGTTCCAGCAGGTTCACTAGAACCGGTAGTAAATTTTCAAAGCAGTTCAGAGAACCGGTTGTTAGAAGAAATCTCCTTTTGGTTTTTTCTACTTTACAGGGTTAATCCTGTCAGGAAGGCAGGAAAAAAACATCCTGGTGTTGTTTCTAGCCTAATCTTTATTGCCCTGCTTACAGAAACTGCCCACCCAGTCACATGACCCCCAGCCACACCCACCAAACCACACCCACAGAACTGGTAGTAAAAATATTTGAATTCCACCACTGCACGAAAAGCTTTAAAGGTGATAACCAAAGTCTTGAATTGGACCCGGAAGCAAATTGATAAGCAGTGATGCTCATGCAATAGCAGTGTCTGAGTCTGATTTCCTTCTGATTTCTCCCTTGGTGTTCTTCTAAGTCTCCAAACCTTCTCCAGATTGGGAGTTTTCAAAGTGCAGCTTTATCCTTCCCTTTTAAAATCTCACCCGGGGAACACTTTCCTACCCTTGATTGCATGCCAGAGATTGGATTTCCTGCTCGCTGTTGCTCTCTGGCTGGGGTCTAGATTGGCGGATTGATTTAATTTTATATCTGAACTTCTTGGAATGTTCTCCCCTTCCCTTCATCATGTATGAAATTGCTTATAGAATTATGTAGATGATAGAAAGTGCAATATTTGTTGCAATGGTTGTATAGCACTGAAAACTTGCAGAGTTATTGCCTTTACCTTCTACTAGTAAGCTTCTCAGAGATATCTGGATGGTTTTCATTGGTTACAGACTAGATAAAAAATGGGAACTTGTAGCCTACCAAGTGTGGCTGATATCCAGTGCTGAAAGATGCTGATGATTAGTTGCAGTATAGGATAGTTACACCTGGAAAACTACAGTATCCTCATCCCTACTATAGAGATAAATGGAGCCTTATCTGGAATGGATGTTCTTACATTGGAATGGTCCTTAGAGCTATTGACCAAGCATATATTGCTGATTTAATATATATGGGACAGGTATGCTATCTTTGTCTCTACCGTCAAGAGCTTGAGAGTAGCTCTTGATGGTAGGAATAAACTTTATATGTTTGATTCCCTTCCTTTGCTGATCAGAAATGTATTAATAAATTATGTGAAATTGAGGATCAAAGATGTTACCCAATAAGTCAACTTTGCAAGAAGCCAAGGGAAGAAACCATGCTACGGTTATTATATGGGAGGCTTCTATTCCTTCTCAAAGTTCCAGCTGGATCATGGTAATATATTTTGGTACCGTATGATCAATTCTGCTCCTCTGAGTTTCCTATTGGCTCCCAGTGCCTCTGATTGCTATGATCTCTCAAATGTCAAATGAGTACTTTCTCCTTTAAAGACCTCTTTGGAATTGAGGTTGGGAATAAGATGAATTGGCTTGACTTCCACCCTGTGCTACAATGGTTGCCCTTTGTATCATCATCAAGACAATGGGAGTGGAAAGGATGGTGGAAAGGGGGAAGAAGAAGAAGAAAAAAGGTTCTGTTGTAAAATAAATTAAAGACCATAATGATGGTGGATAAACCATCTTTCTGGCCTTTGTTTGACCACAGGAGTTTAAAGGATGTGAATGGATTTGCCGAGTTTCTTTCAAGCAGGAGTTGTATTGGAGAATGTATTGGAGACTGAAGAAAGTCTATAGAAGCCAATCAAACCTCTATCGGCACATTTAAATGCAAAGAGATGGAAGAAGTCTTCTATTTTTGAGCCATGGCTTGTTTGGACACCATTTGAACACTGGTTAAGAACACAAGGACACTAAACCTTTGGTTGGGTTTGTATATTTTGGGGATTCTGACAGCTCAATCTTGTGATTTTTTTGGAGGTTTTAGTGAAAAGGATGGAATTATTTTTTCTGGCTTGGTTTTTTTTATGGTTTAGGGATATATTATGGAGTGAGTGTAGAGAGGAAGGCAAACCACATATTTCATCCTCTTATTCTTTTCCTAATCTATGAAACAGCCCAAAACCATGCTTTTGAGTTTGGGTACCCAAATGGATAAAATTTGTGCCATTATTCTCCTCCCTCCTTCACCCATCTCCATGTGGTCTTTGGTTTCCCCTATAGCCATTAAATGTACTTGCTGATTACAAAAAAAATAAAAAAAAATGCCGGCTGTTTTTGTTTTTAAGGCTTTAAGTTGGAAAAGCCGAAAGACCCAAGATCTGACCTCATCCAGAGCCTGTGTCTCAGAACTGAAGCATTGCAACCCAAGTTTATTTTTTATTTTTTTTGAAATGCACAAAAATAGAAGAAGGGGTAGGAGGCCAACTCAAGTAAATGTAGTAATCAGCTCGTAAAGTAGGATGGGGGTATGAAGGTTTCTTGCATTTATTTATGGATCAAATTTCTATACCCGCATCTTAATTAAACGATCTTGGTTTGGTTTGGTTGGTTGGGTTTTTTTTTCTCTTTTGCAAGGGTGTTGGTCTCTAATCTGCATTGAACTTGGGCCAACGTCTGCACTGGCATTGATAGCAAGCAAATTAAAAGTGTAGGTTGGAGGCTCCCTCTGGAGAGATTGGAGAGGTATCAACCGTAAGTCTTTTCTGGGCCATTAAAGCATGACTAATGTGCATTGATTGGGAATCTGGTCATGTTTTCCCCTTGACTGCCTTTTAGCTGGTGGCAGAAAGGTCTGTTACAAACTATTGTTTTTGCCTTATGGGTTGTGCAGCACTGGGATTTCATCGTGGACAGGATGTAGTGTGTGAACAAAAGACCACTCCTCATCGGAAGGGAAGGTTTACAAAGCCACGGCTGATTTATGGTTTACTCTTGCAGTCAAGATTTCCAAGAACCATGGCATCTTGTGCCATAATAGACATCTTGCCTTTTGAGGTTTGATTGAGACTCTGGATCGCATAAATAGGATACGGCGGTTGGGGCTTGTGTCCAATCGAAGTTCAGAGCTGCATTACGGTGGGTGAAACTGAATCTGTAATCACATGCAGAGAGAAACGTAATGGTGAGGAATTGAATAGTTAGTTGAAACACACCACGTATTCACCATTGGGACAATAGAGAAATAATGAGGCTGAATAACTGCCTAAGAAAGAACATGGGAAAGAAAAGTCTAATGTGTCTAAAAGGGATAACACTAGGATAATAAAGAGGATAATAAGCCGCAGGGATAATAAAACGAAGACATGAATGAGAAATAAACTGAATCAGAAGCTATTCCTTTATTTTAAGTTCTCTGGATTTTTTCAAGGGCCGGATCAGCATTGTAGTTCTTCTCTGCGGGCTGGCGGAGAGGGAGGGAGCAGGGGGGGGAAGATGGGATGTCACCTCCTGTAGCATTTTACTGGCCAAAATGAGACCTGGGGGGGGTGTCACCCCCCCGCAGTTCATTTTTGCCCACCCCGACATCCAGCAGCACTCCGCTGGCCAAAACCAGGCCAGGCAGAGGCCTCATGAGGCCCCCAAGTGGCCCGTTTTCAGCCTCCTCAGCCTCCAGCAACACTACCGACCAAAATGGGCCATGCAGAGGTCCTGTGAGGCTTCCACACAGCCCATTTTTGGTTGGCGGAGTGCTGCTGGAGGCCAGGGAGGCCAAAAACAGGCCATGGGGGATGCATGTGGCCCGTTTTGGCCAGCAGGGGCACCGTGGGCTGGTCCTTTGATATTTTCAGGTCGGCCCTGCAGGCCAGATTTAAGCATCCTGCAGGCTGGATCAGGCCCACTGGCCTTGAATTTCACATCCCTGTTCTAAACTAAAAGTGTTTAGCACTCTCCAAAAGGAAGAAAATAGAGGTTGGTCCTGAACTTACTGGGTCCAGAATTTTCCTTCCTAAGAAGATGGTTATTGAGTTGCGCTTGGTTTTATGACTTTTTTTGCCACTGTTGCTAAGTGAGTCATGTGGTTTTTGGCAACTCTGTTCCCCGTTGATTAATAAGATTGCAAATGGGGGTCCTGTCATCTTGGGACACAGCAACCATTGTAAATAGATGCTAGTTGCTACTGTTGGAAGAAATGTCCATGTGGGTTCAGTTCCAAGTGGGGAGAAAGACACTGGAAACATGGAGACTGCTCGGAAGGATGGTTTTATTGATGGAGCAGAAGCAGGACCTTATGGTTTGAAGTCCTGGGTGAAAAAAAAGGCAGAGATGCTGAGAGCCCCTGGGTTTTATGCCCTCTGTTGGAGTTTGAATTTGAACTTGTATTCTGATTGGTTGTCGGACTCCCATGGTGCCATGCAGAGGTAACTTTATAGGTTGTCCTTTGAGTCCCAAGCTTGGTTGAATTTTGCTGAATGATGTAATCTTCCAAGGGGCCATGTGGAGAGTTGGGCAATCCCTTCCTGAGGGTGAAGGCCTTTTATGTTGCAAATAAAGCCAGCTCAGCTATTGTCTTCCGAATAACCAAAGTATCTGCTGGGGGGCAGAGAACTGGGGCTGAGTTTCTGTCTTAAGATTTCTCTATTTCTCTTTTAGGGGAAATATTCTACCTTTTAATATTTTTTCATTTTTCTAGGAGAGGGGTGGGTGTTAACTTCCAACACTACAAGTGCCCAAATTTTGATCATGTCACCTTGGGAATGCTGCAGTAGTCATAATTGTGAGGACTGGTTATAAGTCTTTTTTTTTCAGTGCCGTAATTTCAAATAGTTCTTAAAACAAATGGCTGTAGGTCAAGGGCTACCTGTACACAGTAAAAGGACAGAAATAATGAAACCATAATGATAACAAAATAGTGGAGGGATAAATGCTGAGAGTGAGCCAAAGCAAGTTTTCATTTTGTATATGAAACCTCTTATAGGGCAGCCTCTTAATACTGTGTTGTATAAAGTGTGTCATTTGGAATGCACTTGAAAGAAAATTATTATGTTCTTCAGGAGGTGGGGGATTGGGACAGAAAATCTTTTTTCTTTCTTTCCAAATGTTTCAATTTCTCCTGCTTCAGTCCCAGGCAACTTTTCAAAGTTTAAAGACCAAATTAAATTCACATTAATATCACACAGCTCTTACGGCTTTCCTCTTTTTCTCCTTTAATAAAATAATAATAATAATAATAGTAAAAACTGTTCAAAGATTCATATTACCTTCTAGAGTTCTAAGTTTGAAAGTAATTGAAGTTACTGGCTGGGGAATTCTGAGAATTGAAATCCACACATCTTAAAAGTTGTCAAGGCTGACAAGTGCTGCCTTAGGGAAATGAAAACAATAAAATCCACAATGATTGTACCATCTAGATCTGCGGGAGATGGAATGGCAGAACCTGGGGGCAGAGTTAAAAGAGGAATCCGGTCTAGAATCCCTACGTAGCCACAAGACCACATCCACACCCTATTGAATTCCATGATTCTCCAAGCAGATGCTAGCCATTAATTGAAAAGATTCCTGTCCCTGGGCTCTTTAGCAATACATTTGTTTAATTGGACCTGGCCATGTGGACCTGGCCGTTATATCCTGACAGGATGTTGAGATAATGCCTTTGGAACCATAGTTTATTGTGATGAAAATTCCTCACCCTTTTCCTGGTCTTATTTGCCTTTGCATTTCAGAACAGCTTAATAAGGAAGTGCCATTGTTTCCAGCTGTATTATAATGGCTTCCTCAAGGAAAACATTCATCAAACCAAAAATATTGTTTTTCCTGAATCAATGTACAATGACTTCCCACCACCCAAAGTCCATTTTGGCAGCATTCAAGGAGTTAGCCCTACACCACCAGCAATTTTATGCCCTCCAAAATCACTTCCTTACAGCTGTGCACCTAAATATAGCAGGGCACTGAAATTCCACAGACAGGTTCACAGTCCAAAGGCTAATCTGGTAATATATAGAATAAAAACACCCCACATACAAGTATAACTTGCCCAAGGGAATGAAGAAAATTGTTTACACAGAGAGAGGATTTCCAATCTTGGTTTACAGAGAGGTCAAAATCTCTATTCTCTGAACTTTTAGATGACTTTCAGGAGTGATGTGCTGTCCTAATTCAGTTTTTCTTTGATTATGGTGGCCATGAGTCTTTGAGGTGAAATTGTAGCTTCTAGTTAAGGAGAAAGACTGGTAGATCCAGTCATAAAATGTAAGGGATCCTTTGTGGCCATCTAAACCAACTATCTGCCTGATGCAAGAAATCCACCATTGGTGCATTCCAAACAGATGATTACCCAGCCTCTGTGGAACATCTAAGAGAACCTACCACATCTTGCATGTGTGGTTTCCATTATCAAATAGCTTTAGCTAGCAGATTTCCTTCTAGCATTTGACCAAAATCCAATCACCTACACTCTCAGATCACAAGATCTAATCCAATCTAATCAAACTCCCAGGCCATGGGCCAGATGTGTCACGCACTGGCCCCTCCATGCCCGATTTAGCAAAGGGGAAAAAAGTCCCGATACGTCATGTGATGCCCCTGTGATGATGTGAATTTGAAACCCCTGATCTAATCCTATCTTGTAAAGAAACAAAGAGCCAGTAATTCCCACCCCCCTCTTCTAATTAATTCTCTTTTAATTTGGCTCTTGACTGAAGCTATCTTTAGCCTAGCAATTCCACCTGCTGCATCGCCCTGCAAACTTAAAAAGAAAGAAAGAAAAGAAAATCACTCTGGCGTTCATTCACATACGACTGTGTAAATAAACAATCCACTTAATGTTGAGCTGTGACATTCCATGAATCAATTTGTTTAAATTGATAGAAGTAAAAGAGAGGACCACACACCTAAATTGGATAGCATTAAACTGTTGTGATTGGAATGCAACTATTTACTCCAAATAATATTCCGAAGATTGGAAATGGCACCTTTCAAAGGGATCAGTGCCATGTTTTCTCGTGGGAGAAGGAATTCTTCTTCTGAGAAAGCATCAGCGATAAGATTAATTTAACCGATTTCTTCCTAAATTTGTAGCCATCTCAGGAAAGTTCTGTTCAGGTTTACTCAGAGATAAACTGTATTACAATGGAAGTGGGGTCTACTTCCTCGCAGCGATGTGTTTTGTAGCTATGAAACCTACTTGGAGAGGTATTTTGTGAAGCCACCAAAGCACTCTTCTAAAATTGTTCCTCAAAATGCCAAGGCAGTTGGGGTTCTTTCAAAGTCTCTAAGGGTCTCCTTGAAGGTTCCCCTAAATCGCCCACATTTATTGTTTTCTGACAACCCCAGTAGAAATACCTTCTCTGCAATGAAGACGTGTTTGCATGATGCAGGGTGGCCCTCTTTTGAAAAGATGCAGCATCTTGATCCTTTGAGCCTTGGGTCGAGAGGAAACAGTTTTGTCCTTTCACAAAGCACGTCTCCAAATACCTCACCTACCCTTAGCATTTGCATCTGCAGCCCAAGACTCTAATGATTAAGTGCATTTATTGGGTTGCACAGACAACCGCAATTAATATTGTGTACTATTTGTAACTTCCGCTTTGCCACCAGCAACGTAACTTAATTTGCTCGTGCAATGGATCTACCATGCCTCTTACTTCTCACCTGTAGGAGGATCCATATTTCAGATCAAGCTGTAGTCAGCTTTATACAAAGTGCAAGTGATTCTATTATGCTCTTTGGAGCACTCTTTGTGCATTAAGAAGCAACTAGGCAGAAGGTTAGGGTTGTTATGTCACAAGTCAAGTTCCACGTTACAGGGTTAATATCAGCCAGCCGCACAATCTGGCTCCACATCCTCAATTTATTTTTCAAGCCCCCACAATGTGAGTATTAATGCACACAACTTAAGCATCCCGTTCAATGTGCTTTGAAACCTTTTAGCTCTTGCTCAATTAAATATTCGCTCCAATCTTCTGCTTGCGGTAAGAGTTATGCGGGCTGCCTCACGCATTTCACCTCATCTTTGCATTCCATTTTTCTCCTAATTGGTGGGTTGATTTCTTATGCTGCTGATTTTGGCACAAAGGATGTCCTCCTGTTCTTTGACTCTGCTGAAATGCTTTCAGGTTGTTACCGGAGGAGCTGAACATCTTGCCAGCATTTTTTTGTATTTAAGATTTGGGAATTTTCACCAGCTGTAACATCAGATGTTGCCTTCCTCCTGGGTAAGGACTGGCACAGGCAGTCCAAGCCATTTGGCCAGGAGTGCATAGCATGTCGTATCGGCGTGATCCTTTTAATAAATCTCGCTGCTCTACTTAAAATCTGCAATTATTTCCTGCGTGTTGGTGATTCCTCATTGATTTGACAGTCATGATATCCCCCCCCCCCCCGTGGGCTTTCTGGAAAGCTTGTTAAAAAAAATGTACATGAGACGTAGAAAGTAACTGTGCAAGATTGAAAAGAATGATCCTCTTTGGGACTGACTTCAGATCTTAGCTGAGCTGTGTATTATTGACACAGCTTCCTTATTAGTCTCAGTTTTCTCTGTTTGTAAAATGGGAATAAACCTCTCCCAGAAGCTTAACGCAAATCCTTGAATGGTAGTTGCTAAAACTGATGTTCTGATTTGTATAGTTGTTGTACACAATGGGTCTTTTAGCACTGTAAAGATGGGAAGAGTTGGTGCAATGGAGTAGGTAAAGTGCTGGTTGTGGAGCCCAGGGGAAATTCCTGAGTGCCTTTGGGATGATTACTGTTTCTCAACCCAAAGCATTTTAGGCAAATATTGAAGGTAAAGTGCAATCTTTATTGCTTTAGAACTCCTGAAGGACAGGAGGTTACAAATGTCAAAAGTTAAAAGTAAGAATGTAAAGTTTGTAATGTGAAGAAATATGGCTTAGATTCCAGTTCTGGTAGAAATAAAGCAATAAATAAATATCAAATGATGTACTGAATTATCTCAGATGGTGTATGTGTCACTTTGATTATGTCTTCATGAGCCCGATTTCCATCGTGGCCTACAGTAGCCATTCTACACAAAACTTTATACATACATTCACTCATCCATTCTACATAAGGTTCAAGTCTCTTCTAGTCCAGCTGTTTAAGTCTTACTTTGAACTATGATGTCTTCTTGGAGAACAATGACAAATTTTGTCCGCTGTCCCAGCAGTGATGATCCAGATAAGAAGCAGGCTCCTTAGCTTGAGGCATTGAAGAATTTGTCAAGGATGACCCTTTGGAAAGATAAAATTAGCTAACCAGCTTTGTCAAACCATGGCTTATGACTTAGTACAAAATGACAGCCCAGCCATTGCTACCTTCAGCCAATCATGGCTAGGCAAACTATGGCCTGGTGTGATGTGTAAACGAGTAGGTCCTTGCTTATACTACCGTTTTTAATGGAAAGAGGGTAATATTCCTTTCTGTGTAATGACTTGTTTAGAAGGCAGAAAAAATGTTAATTGTTTTTCCTTTTGCATATGAGAAAAGTAATTGTTATATTGTAGGCTTTGCAAAAGTTGTCTGCAAGAAAGAGATCAAGGATCTTTACTAGGGATGGGGAAAAGTTGGATGTTCTGGATCAAAATTATGCTAGGTCATTGCATACCCAGTTAGGGACAGACAGATCAATTTCATATGATTAGATTCTTCAGCATCCTGTATCTGTCTTATCTATCTGGAAGAAAAGCATAGGCAAACAACTTCTTGCACTGTTGCCACCAAGGATGCATTGTTAGGGCCGTGTAGTTGCCAGAAATTAAGCCTGATCCAAGGGTGTATTTACCCCAGAGTCTCAGAAAAGAGTCAATCTTTTTTTTAAAAAAAAAATTAAATTGTTTTTATTTTTGAATATATATAAACATTACATACCTTAAATACATGGACAATGTGATTTCTCAATGTTAATTTTGATATCAAATGATAATGTTGAGATTGACAATTTTGATAACCCTACAATAGTCACTCACATCATTCTATTAACTTTATACATACTACAATTTTCTTTCCACTTCTTTCCTTTCATCAATCTACTAATACTTTTAATATATTATATAACAATATTTTACTGTGACAGTCCACCTCTTTCCATCTCTTTCCTTCTCCTTCCCTCCCTTCCCTTCTCCCCTCCACATTCCTCTTCTTCTTTTCCCTTCTCCTCTCCTCCCCCTCACTTCCCTCTCCTTCCCTCTCTCCTTCTTCTTTCCTCTCTCTACTTTCCAGAGAGGAAGATAGTTCAAGTGAGTACTGTAATGTTTACATAGCCGGCCTGCAGCTCTCAGCCCCAGGCTTCCTGAATGATTGCATTGCTTTCGATGTGAAGAAGACAGTAATCAGGCTTTCCAGAATTCCAAAGGGCGGGAATGGTTAGGAGGCAAACAAAAGAGAAAGTTGGAAACTGACTATAGATAGATTTACCACCATTTCTTTTGTGTTCGCAGTTGTTGAGATAACAGTTTTGAAGCACCAAAAAAGTGACTTACCATTGGGTTCTTCCATGTCTTCTTCTGCCATGTCTCGATCAAACTTTAAATTGCCAGAATGAAAGCACCTTCTTATCATTGGGCAAAAATAAGTCATTCTTGGTACATGCTTCTTGTTCTATCCCCGATTGACCAGACCCGATAAAAACAACATGGAGGAGGAGGTCTGGTTAAGCTACTTTTAATCCGGCACGGATAGACCACATGGATCTATCCGGCTGCTGGATTCAAGTAGATTCAGGTAGATCGAAGATCCG
>JAEANM010016148.1:0-13372 GCA_017656035.1 Myanophis thanlyinensis
CTGAGCCAGCATGGCTGGCTCAGGAATTCTGGGAGTTGAAGTCCACGAGTCATGAAGGAGCTGTAATTGCCCACCCCGGCCTAGTTCATACATCAATCACATAAGGCTAATGGATTCACAGAGCTCACTATATAAAAGCAAACAAATGAGGCCAGTACTTCTGTACCCTGGTTGACAATTCTCCCTTCTGAGAATCAGTTTCACTGTTATCAGTCCAGCAAGCACAACGATGAGCCCTTTCTTGGCTCACTAAGTGTGTAAAAGTCTATCACACAGTTGTGAGGTGGAGTTCTGTAAACATAGCCACATCATCCAGCAGAGGAAAGGAAGGTCATACAGTAACGTCACAGCATATCTTGAGTCAACATTATTTGCTACTTTTTATATCTGTGGCTGTCTACTATAAATCATGATAAAAATCTGGTTGCTGTGAGGTTTGCAGATCTTTGGGAACATTTTGGTATTATTTAGCTTTAGAATGTCTTCCGATAAAGCATAAACGGTAAAATTACAATGCTTGTTGCATAGTTATTTGAAAAAAGTTCCCATTAAACTCACTGAAAATCATATAAAATTTATTCTAAGAGTCATTAAAATGCTTTATTTTCATTGGATTTGTGGATGGTTTGCTTGTTGCCAGCATCTTAAGAACCTGAAATAAGGCAGAAAGTTGGAGCTAGGCTCTGTGGATGTGTGTGTGTGAAATTGTCCACTTTTGCTTTCATTGGAAAGGCCGGAAAGTAAAAGTGGGATCTTTTGCATGTGAAATAGGTGTTTTATACTGAATGATGGGTATCTTCCTCACTTATCCTACCACCCTGTTTGTCTTGGCAACATTACACACAATTTGTCCCCTCTATTCCTATTTTACAGTGATTTTTAAAAATCCCATTTTTAGACTATTTAAGTCAAATGAAACTTTAGGTCAGTTCTTGTTAACCTGATGATGTTCAGAAATCTGATAACACCTTCCATTTTCACTAGCCAACATGGGCATTCATTATAGTGACAAAGAAGTAGAGATATTCTTTTCAGTTGTAGCGAACTCCTGGTGATTTCATTAATATATAGTCTTTTTAGCAACTGTACAGATAGGATTTGCTTTTTCTTCTGAGAGGTTTTAACTTCTCAGTTAGTCTACAGCCCTGTTGTTTCCTGGTGGTCTCTAATCCAAGTACTAATTGATTTTAGCTGTTTGGATTTTTCAGATCCATGAAGATTAGGCAGGTGTTATTACCTGGCTGGATGGTAATTTTTAATCCAATTTTTATGGAGGTCACTGAATGGAAAGAAAAGTTGCCTAAGCAATGGTTATCATTTACACTTAAGAAGGATTACTTTGTTCATCACCTTGAACAATTCTTGCAAGAAATATTATGCATACTCAACAAAGTGTGAGTATAGGTGACTTTATGGGTGACTTGGAGGATGACAGTTGGAGGATGTCTTGGTCTTGGTTTTGTACCTGGTTGCTGAAAACTAAGGTCTAACTGCACACCAAGGCTTTCTGAATAACATTCTAGAAACTAACTTGTCTACCAACTGCAAATATAGGAAGAACTGCTACAAGAAACTTCTGCCTCTGTTGCCTCATCACAATTAGTCATGTTCACCTGAAGAGGAGTTTGGAGATGGTCTTGAATATGCAACAATTGTTGTGAAAACATGAGGTCAAGCTGATGAAAACAGGAAGGTATGAGAAAGAAATAAAGCGTGTTCTGCTTTGGCTTTCTTTGGTATAAGAGGGAGTGAAGAAGAGATGCTGTCAGATTTTATGAGTCTATTATTTTATCCTTTATCAATACCAAGCTAGTATTACTTGTAGAGTTTGCTTCCTTGCCTGATCTATCTTGAAGTGTTGATATTCCCTCTACAGTAGGAGCATCTGCTATGGTGGTCATTAGTATCAAAATGGTAATTGCACCTGGGCAATCAAAGCCCGATTATTGCACCTTTTCAACTTGCCTGCCCCTTTTTAACACACGTTGCTTGCTCACAGAAAGGTGCAGGGCTTCAATCATCTACCCCTATCCACAATTTTGAAGCCAGTGACATGAAAGTCTTTGCACTTGCACACATTGTGCCACAAACTAATCACATTTTAATCAGACAAACCCAGCCTTTCTGCAGTTTATGATTCAGCACACCAGGTGTATTCAGAAAATTGAGTTTAACTACTGAAACCATTATTCCCTTAACCATGGGTAACTGTGTCATGCAAACATAGCCTAAGATCATTTACTATATATTTAGTTCATTAACAGAAGTGTCTGTTCAACCTCCACTCCCCTTTGCGTTATTTCATCAGAATCTGCATGGCTTAAATCACATCTCTAACATCCACTTCTGATGTTTCAGTTCAGGATTGGTTCTGCATACCTTGGCTACTCAAGAACCTTGTGAAATGCCCTACTTTTTAGCTCCCCCAAAATATAATTTAACTTGTGCTGCGGGTGTGTTGATGACAGCTCTCATCACCCCTGTATACTCTGGTCCTGGGGATTTCCATCACATCTAATCAGGATGATCCCTGGATATGTTGATAAAGGGATGACTGTCATTGATGTCTAGTATATTCAGAAGAGGATATCTCCAGATAAGTAAAGGCTCTCTTGTGACTCAGGTATTGGTTAAGTTGAAATGATATAACCTTTGCTTGCTCTTGGACAGACTCAAACCTCTTCGCCACCACAAAGCAGGCCAGTTTTAAGTTGGGGTGACTTTCTCTAAAAATGTTCTATTGGAGAGCTATGGTCTCTCCTACAGGGTGACTCAGTGTTCAACTACTGGTGATTTAAAAAAGATGGACTCTCGCTTGAGTTGGCCTTGGTAAATATGTGGACCCGTGTATATCATTTATTTTGCCAACAATGTAAGAATTATTTCCCATTACTGCACCTTTTCAACTAAATTAATTAGCGTTGGACATTTTATTTCTTGGATGGAAGACAGAAGTAATCACTGGGCAGTTGAATTTTTTTTCAACAAATGACTAGACTTGATACAACAGACTCACAGTGCCAATGCAATGTGCAATATATACATATCGGTGGAATAATGTGTATGTGTGCATATATATGTGTGTGTCTAGTATGTGTGTATGTATGTGGAAATGTGTGCCTAGCCCTGGTATTTCCTGGGGTTAGGGATTTGTTTATAAATCTGGAGATGTATTCTGTGTTTGAATGTATTCTATGTTTTGGTGTTTCTGTGCTTTGTATGATTGTATGGACAGAGGCTCATTCAATTTCACTGCACACATGCTGTGCATTGCCAATAAAGATTTGAATTTGAATTTTTCCCGGAGGAGGCAACAGTGCACCACTTCTGCAAGATCATACAGTAGCCATCAGGGGCTGAACTGACTCACAGGGCTTCTTTCCTTTTTTTCATTATATGAAGCCCAAACAAAAAACCAAATTAAGTCTCTGTGTGTGTATGTCTCCTTTTCCTCCACCCAGCAGTCTTCAGTTGTGACTATAGATCCAATCATCCTTGCCAGGATGGTTAAAAGTGGATGTGTAGCCCAGGGTACCCGAAGTAAGGGAAGGTATGGGAAAAGTTGTTGTACCTTTCTCTCTCCCTTCCCCCCCCCCCCGCTGTTTTTCGGCACAACTTACTCCAGCAAGGCCAGGCGGCCGCCTCTTTAGCTCCAGTTTTTCTCGAAGTGCGCCGGGACTCACCGTAAAAGGCAGGGAGCAGACGGCGAAGATGATGGTCATGATGGACAGCAGGATGAGGTGATCCAGCTCCTCGGACATGGAGACGGCTCTCCGGTCGCCCCGCGCGCGCTCCCCGCGAGGCTCCGGCTGGCGGCAGGCGCGCAGTTGAGCGCCAAGTTTGATGCCGCGGCAGGGTGCGGGCAGGCGGGTGTGCGCGCGCCTCAGGTACATGCGGCAGAGGCTGACCATGACCACCAGGTTGCCCAGCAGGACGGCCAGGATGAGCAGCAGCAGCACCGAAGCGTAGAGCAGCGCGAAGGCGCCGGCTCCGTTATTCGAGTTCATCTGGATGAAGCACCAGGTACCCGGCCAGTACTCCTGGTAGCTGCCGAAGCCCATCAGCGGCAGGGCGCAGAAGGCGGCGGCCAGGCCGTAGAGGGCGGGCAGGGCTCCCAGCAGCAGCGCCAGGGGCCGCCCGCTCAGCAACCGCTCGTATAGGTACGGCGCCGCCATGGCCAGGCTGCGCTCCAGCGCCATGGCGCCCAGGCAGCTCATGGTGGCCAGGCTGAAGAAACTCATGGAGAAGGCGAAGTAGTGGCAGACGCGGCTGTCCAGTTTGCGTTGCCGCCCGTAGGCCGCCAGCACCACCGGGCTGAGCAGGCAAGTGCCCAGCAGGTCGGTCAACACCAGCGCCATCAGCAGCACGTGGAAAGGCGCCAGGCGCTCCCGCCGCGCCAGCCGACGGCGCCGCGCCAGCACCAGCAGCACCAGCGCCGTCAGGTTGCCGAGCACGCCGGCCGTGAACATGACCGCCGAGATGGCCGGGCCGTCGGCGTCGCCCAAAGCCGACGTAACCGACGCCTCCAGTCTCTTGTTGTCGAAGAGCGGGGTCGGCCGCGTGCTTCCTCGGCCCGCCTCGTCCATCATCGCGGGCAACTGGCGGAGCGGCCGCTCCTCAGTGGAAAAGGAAAGGAGCTCGGCGGGCGGGCGGGCGAGCATTAAGCACCACCTTCTGCCTCCCACCGACCCACCCGCCCCGATGTCGCTGCCAGACTGCGGACGAGCCGGGGTTGCCCTTGCGGCTTCCCAGCAAGCTGCTTGCTTTTCGGAAAGCGCCGAGGACCCGGGGTGGTGGGGGTGGTGGTGGTGGGTGGGGGAGGAAAGGGTATTCCCAGCGCGGAGAGGGCGGCGTCCGCTCTCACTTCTACTTCGGAATGAGACTTTGGAAGTTGAACCAGTCCATCCTTTACGACGATGCTCAATTGATTTTGCCCCTCAAAATATCCCCTCTCCCGCATTGGCGACGCAAGTTTGAATTCATTCGCCTTTTTTTCCATTACGGAGATAAATTTGATTTCTCTGGCACTTTATGAACCAAGAAGAGCTCCGGTCAGATCAGGTGCCTCCTCTGTGCCACCCTCAAAAAAAACAAAAAAAAAAAAAAAACAACTAAAATGCCCTTTGCACAGGATCACCAGAAATGTAGCAAATAAATTTATAATGTAATCCAGAGCAAGGTACCTCTGTGAGTGTTTAGAAAGTTGCCCTCCTATGTCCTGTAGAACTGGGACCTACATGTTTAATTTATTGTTTCTGTTTTAAATGGTTGTACACCGCCCCAGGCCCTTCTTGGGAGAGGGGCGGTATATAAATTTAAACAAACAAACAGAATTTTCAGAGAAGCCTGTATAGCACAGGCCAGGTAGGACAGATTGAATTGACTAACCACAGGCAGCTGCAGAGTAGGGTTTGGTCAAAAAGGTCAAGGTGGCAGCTGCAAGCATTAAAACAAAATGCCTTGCACATAAAACAGCCAGAGCTTCAATGACTTACTCATGAATGGCCTGCTGATTTTTTGTGACTCCTCAAATCAAATCAAACCAAATCAAATCAAATTTTATTTAAGATACACAGATGTTAGATTCATGTCAGATACACAGTCAAACATAGTATGAAATGCAGTGAAATCCTCTGACCAAATACGATTCCTGAACCCTGGATTGGCACTGATGCTAGGGACATGGGCAAGAGAACACCCCAGATTTCCTCTTTCCATGTTTTCTTCATTCTCCACACATGTTTGGGGAAGGAGAATTAATGTGTGGTTATTATTCGTCTTGTCAAAGCTGAATGCAAGACAAAACATCACATTCTTTCCCCCCTGTTTTTTCTGAAACAGCTACAGTGCTGCTTGAGTTATGCTAAGAGGCCTTATTGCTTCTACGAACTGTGTAGTCTGGTTCTTGACAGTGAACAGCAGGTCCTGACAGTGACATTCAATGGCGAATAATTACTAGAACTGAGACTAACTTTGGTGAGGCAGGAGTGCCTTCGAGGCAGTGATGATCTCCTGGTGAAATCAGTGAGCAGCAGACAAATAAGACAACAGTTATATTCTGTCATCCCTTGCTTTTTTTTTTTTTTTGCACTTATACTTAGGCTGATTCAAATCAAATCAAATTTTATTCGTCACATACACAATCATACATGGTACGAAATGCAGTGAAATGCGCATGCGGCCACTCGCGACCATAGATAGTAGAGCAAGAGAATAGTCTGGACAGGATAGGAGAATAAATTAGGAGTGAGGTAGTTTGTGGGACTTCTCTTTAGTCCTGGGTTGTTATGGTTTAGGGTCCATATTGCCTGTGGGAAGTAGCTTCTCCTTAGTCTCTCTGTGTTGGCTTTCAGGGAGCAGAGGCGCTTTCCTGACCGCATCATGGTGGACAGTCTGTTGTTGGGGTGGCTGGGGTCCTTCACTACCTTCCTGGCTGTAGTCCCGCATTGTTTGTTGTAGATGGAGCTTGGTGCGGATGATGTGCTCTGCTATGATTTCAACTCTGTCACTGCCCGTTACTTACTCCTGCAGAATCAGATGGCAGGAACCTCCTTGCAACTTGACTTACCATTTAGAGTTGTAACTCATTCAGACTTGTACCTCCTGAAACTCTCCACCACCTTAATTCTAATCAAATATCTCCAAATCGCTATGATGTTATGATCAATTTTCTCATGTCTCTTTCTGTAGTACTTGTGTTTTGGTCTGTGACCGTAAGTACTAATATTATTATTATCTCCAAATGGGTTTGGCTTTGGCGAGGAGAAAAGGACAAAGGCAGAGACTATGAATCTACAAAAATAGCAGGGCCATGCCAAATGTGGTGAATTTTCCTAGCTCTTGATCTTCCAATCCTGCCAACTATGCTTGGCTGTGGTGGGGAAAATGCCCAATTGCATAAGGAACCAAAGTGTTTGGTGATCGATATAACAAAGTAATTCTCATTGGCAGGCACTGGAAAGCTGCCAAAGGCGTTGGCTGGGCATTGAATAATCATCCAATTGAAACTATTACCGTAGCTTCCTAACCCATGAAAACAACACATTTGGTTAACATGATGCTATGCAGAGAATAATGTGGCAATCCAGATAGCCAAATTTATGGCAGTGTTTTTTTTCATGACATTAAGAATGCCATAGATGATAAATTGATTTTGTTCTCCATTAAGTAGTAAATATCTTTTCTGCTGTCTGTGAAATGCACAACTTTAATGTTTCCACTGTTGTCTCTTCTAAAACTAATATTGATTTTTTTTGCATGCTGCCCCCCCTCTCTCACACATAGACTCTCACACATCTGCCTCTTTGTCAGCTGTAGAAGAGTCATGTTTATAAATTTGAAGAGTGATGGTGTCATAGCGTTCAACAATACTGTATACAGAAATTCCCTGTTAATAGTTCGTCACCAGCTGACTACCCTGGATGATTATGCAACAAGAGACCGTAAGAACTGAAGATGCTGACTACAACTTGAGATAATTGGGTGATCTACTATTGTTAATGGCTGCACGAGAGGTACCCAATAGTCCAAACTTTTTTAACGGGGCCAATTCACGGTCCTGCAGACTGTTGTGGGACTGGACAAGCTGGGTGGGCATGGCTAGGTGGTCATGTGGCTGGGTGGGCATGGCCAATTTAGTAGTCCATTAAACAATACATACAAATTAAACTTTAATTTGTTTTCCTGCTGGGGGTGTTTTATTTGCTTTTGTTTGCATGTTGCTCTTTTAGTTGACTTTCCTTTTTACTAGATTGTTTTTTAAGTTGTTTAGGAGGCTTCCGCATGACCTGTTTCTGGCCAGCAGAGTGCTACTGGAGTCCGGAGAGACCAAAAACGGGCTGCAGGTAAATCAGAATAGCACACAGAGCACACAGAAGAAAAAGGTGGGGGAAAAGGAAACTCCCCCTTTACACCCAGCAACCAGTCATAACATAGACTGCTCCATGCAGGAGCCTGCACTCTCTAACCAGTCAACTAACATTGTGTGTTCTGGCCCATTATCCACTTTACTATTCCAGCTATTAAATTAAATATCCTAACATTAATTGTCAGTTCTAAGGTTGGCTTTTATCATTAGTTGGTCTTCTTTATATTCATTCACAGTCCCATTTTTTTTCACCATGCTGAGACCAACCAAAGATACCCCAAACCAGAAAAAAAAACCACCAAACCTAACAGAAGCTCAGTGTTCATCCTAATCCAAAGCATGGGAGCACAGGTGTATTTTAGGAACTCTCCCCCAGCCCAACTTGTATTTTGAATTGTAGCTGGAAACCGAATGGCAATCAGTGCAACTTAAGTAGGGATGTCACATGGGCATAACATGGCACACCACTGCCTGTGCCACTGAACTATAGACCAGCTGTGGCTTCTCAGTGGTCTTCAAGGGCAGCTTCATATTATGTATGCATATATTCTGCTTTCCTGGAATTGGGCTTCTGTAGAGTTTGCTTTATATCACCATCCCCTCCAAATCCTGCTTGGCTTTGTCAGGGAGAGTGATTCTTAGGAAAAAATGAGTGAAGAATGCCAGAAATATATTCCAAGATTATATAATCCCAGCAGGGCCATCCATGGTGTGGAGGTCAATCTGCCTAGTATATAGGAAGATGTTGGAGATGGGAAATCTCTTTAGTGACAATAGGAAAGTTAATTATTTAGGAGAAGGCATTGGTAAACCGCTTTGTATTTACAGTACCAAGAAAACTACACATCAAGTAGGATCTACAAAACCCATCTCCTCATTCACCCCAACTCCGTCCAGTTCATGAATTAGTCAATTTCAGTAGCAGGATCCTCACTGTCAAAAGTGAAGTATGAATCTGGAAAACCTAGCTGTGGGGCTGATCACAACCATTCCCTAGTACGTTTTGCTCAGGGTTTTTCCCTGGATGTAATTTAACTTTCCAAAAATTAAAATGAGACCCTTAAATGGCAAGACACTGAGCAATGACTCATTTAGTAAAAAAGTACTGCATGCAATAAACACTGAGGTATCCTGTGACTCTCGTGGAGGCCCCAAGCACTCTGGATGATCTACCCTATACCATATAATCAGCTTTTCCATGGAAAATTACCATCCTCTAAATTTCTGGACCATTCTACATATTAACGTGGCCAGTTCTTGGCCATTGGAAGTACAGGTCAAGTTATTAGACAATATTAGACAAACCAAGTATTGATTAATTAACAGACTGACAATTATTTGGGGAGAATAATAATCAGGAAAATTGTATGAACGTATGTATGTATGTATGTATGTATGTATGTATATTTGTATGTATGTATGTATGTAGTCCTATTCCTGGATTTGGGTTTTGTAGATCCTACTTGATGTGTAATTTTCTTGGTACTGTAAATACAAAGCGGTTGTATGCTAATGGGATTGACAGGTTTGTGCTCCAAAAATAAAATAAAGATGTTTTCCTTACCTATCATTCTGCCTTAGTTTTATTTGCAATATCTAGATGAATTTGTGCAGCTCATTTAATTAAAAAAATGTTGGCTAATTCATGAATCAGAGCATCAAGCCAATATAGGCAACTGAGTTAATTCAGTAAATTGCAGGTTAATTTGTTGTGTGAACAGACATGGTTTCCTAGCATTATTCAAACTCAGGAACTTGCTCACTATTTATTAAGGGAATGTAGTGTCCTGAATAACAGCATAAACATCTTTATTTTATTTTTGGAGCACAAACCTGTCAATCCCATTAGCATCAACAGCAAAGATTATCATATTCCTTTATAGAAGCAATACATTTCAGATCGCGAGGCAGGCATTGTGGACAATTGATGTGGTCTAGAAAAACCTTTTCAAACTGGACATTCAGCAACAGACATTCTGTTCCCCTTGCTCTCTTAATTTTTAATTCTTATTTTTAGGGTCTGGAGTGGTTGCAGAAGCATTTCACTGCATGTTGTACTTTGTATAATTGTGCACGTGACAAATAAAATTTGAAATTGAAATTGGACAAGACACACCATCAGGACAGTAATACTACAGAGACGCCTGTTGAAGTTCCTTTAAAGATTAGAAAAGTAATAATGGGGAAAGATTCCCAGCACTGGAAAAATACTTTTATTTCTGCTCAACAAATTTCTACTAATGCTGCTACCTACTGATTGATTTGATTATGTGCCATAAATCTGGTGTTCAATAGCAATCCTATACATAGACTTTCTCTGGGATGGACGATGGTGATGATAAAGGGGCCTGGAGGTTAAATCATATAATGAACAGCTAAAGGAACTAGGTATGTTTAGTCCAACAAATCGAAGAGTTAGGTGTGATGACATAACTCTATTCCAGTTCAATTCAAACTTTTATTGTCAGAATACAGCATGTGTACAATGAGATTGGCTGAGCCTCCCTCTGTGCAAACCCCCACCCCAATAAAAACAGAGATAAAATTAGTATGAATATACACTAGAATGATAATGTGAGAATTTATATAAACTGTAAGTGAGGACTATGAAAAGGTAGTATAAATAATTTGTAACCAATGGACGCACTATAACTGGAAGATGGTTTTATGTTTTTATGTTTTGTATGTATGTATGTTTGTTTGAAAATAAAAAAAAATTATCTAAAAAAAAACCAGAGATAAAATTCAGCAGGTTCTAGCAGTTTTGCTAGAACCGGTAGTAAATTTTCTAAGCAGTTTGGAGAACCGGTTGTTAGAATAAATCTCCTTTTGTTTTTTTCTACTTTACAGGGTTAGTCCTGTAAGGAAGGCAGGAAAAAAAAACATTCTGGTGTTGTTTCTAGCCTAAACTTTATTGCCCAGCTTACAGAAACTGCCCACCCAGTCACATGACCTCCCAACCACACCCACCAAGCCACACCCACAGAACCGGTAGTAAAAAAAATTGAATTCCACCACTGAATACAACTCATGGTAAAAAACAGAAAATCCCTAACCCAGTGAATCCTACTAACAAACACACAATCCTTCTGCACCGTGTGAACTAATTGCACATCGCGCCAGCCCTGCAAGTCAATTGTACTATTGTTGTAAAGTTATTTTATTTTCATTCAGAAGTCTGCTCCTATATTTCCTTTCTGATGGCGGGAGAATAAAGAAGGGCTGACGAGGTTGTGAATCATCTTCCTTCTTTCCCCCTTCTGCAAAAAGTTTTTTTTTTTAAATGGATGCATGAAAATTCCTTTCTCATAAAACTTTCCTATTCAACCACAGCACTGGCTGAATACAATATGAGGAGAGCAAGTCTGTAGAAACTCCATAATCTACAGATAGCAGGGCTGTGCTATGTGTTTTAAACTTGTAAATTGTGAGTCAGAGAGCTATTTCCTAAGCCACTGCTTCTCCTTCCTAGATTGACAATTGATTTATGAAGTATTGACATATACCTGTCAGTACTGAGACATGGAATCTTCTTCCTTATAGCAGCTCCCATGCAGAAATCCCTTTTGAACACTTACTAGGTGGTAGCCCTTAACTTACTATAGCCTGAACCAACTGCCTACAAAGCCTGTCTTTGGCTGAATGAGAGCCCTGACTACAAGTGTGCTTTTGAAAAAAGCCTCTGGATGTGCCAAAACCAACCCTCTGGATCTTTGCCCAGATAAACAGGAACGTAACTGTCCGTTTGCTTTGTCATTCTTGTTTATCTGTTTTGTTGTTGGTGATTTTCTTCTTCCTCTTACTTTCAGCTGAGCACATTGAGAATTTTGAAATGAGCAAGCAAGCATAAAAGAACCACAAGAAATTGATGTCTGTGGACTAAGGGGCCAATTGAATAATAAACATGGATTATCTGCTCTGACTGACAGCCTTTGGAAAACAAGAAAAGATCCTTCCAGGAATGTAAAGGTTAATGCAATGATACAGATCCATGTTTTTCAACCTTGGCAACTTTAAGATGTGTAGACTTCAGCTCTCAGAATTCCCCAGCCTTGCTGGTTGGGGGATTCTGGGAGATGAAATTCATACGTCATAAAGTTGCCAAGGTTGAGAAATACTGATATAGACTAATTATTGAGCTGCAGAATCCTCTGGTAACAGATAAAACAACAATTGCTGAAAAGAAGTTCATATAGTTTTCGCATTCAGCAATGAGCTGAATAATGTCCAATAAACTGAAAATGAATTTTGACTAGATCTGACATGGGCAAACTACGGCCCATGGGCCACCTCCGGCCTGTTGGGCTTTTTAATCCAGCCCACCGAACTAGTTACTAGCAGAAGAAAAGTCCCAGAAGAAAACTTTCTTTTTTCTCTCTGCGGTAGAAAAAAAAAGAGAGAGAGAATCTGGAAAGCTGATTTCGCCGAAGGGTCTGATACAATTCCTATGTTAGCTGAAACTCTTCCTTATTCATGAGGAATTGTAAGTCAAGCTTTTTCCTATTGCATTGGTGAAGACAAACAACAAACTTATGGTTCAGTAAGTGTAGCTCAGACATGGGCAAACTACGGCCCGCAGGCCACATCCAATTTATATTAGTTCACACAAACACACCATTCTCCTATTCTGGCCCGGCCCCTGTGTCAAATTTTAGAAACGATTGTGGCCCACGAGTCAAAAAGTTTGCCCACCCCTGGATTAGATGGAGTCAGTGAGTATTTGAGATTGGAGATCTGATTGAAAGTTTCAGACAAAATTAGAGCCCTCCACATAAGGTGAATGCATAGAATGGTGTGTGGGTGCCTTTGAGTCAGTTTTTGACTCCTAGTGACTGCCTGGATTAGGCCCTGCAGTTTTGTTGGCAAAGTTTTCCAGAAGTGGTTGGCCATTGCTTCCCGGGTCTGAGAGAATGACTGACCCACGGTCACCCAGATCAGAATGGGACAACTCACTGCAGTTAACTTGCTGTGGCCAACTCGCCACAGGACAACTTAATAATTCAATTTAATTATTTAAATAAATATATTTTATCTAACTTTACCATAACTTTAAATGGTTCTAAATAGGGGCCTTGATAAATGAGGATTACCTGTATATTAATCCAAACAGCTCCCACAGTTTAGGTAAATGGCGAGATTGCAAAAAATAAAAATAAAAATATTTCCATCACTAAGTAGGCACTCCAGAGGAGATGGGTGTGGGAATTAAAAGGAGAAAAACAGAGGATTGTCATTATAACTTCAGGATCAAGGCTATGTATTTTGGATGGCTTATCAAGTAAAAGGCCTGGGGTACAGAGCATGCTAGAAAGTCTGTCCCCGTTGAACAGATTTCAGGGGTAACTAATAGTGAAAAGCAAATGCAAAGCTTTCAGCTGTTTAACTTGGGCCTGTTTTCTATGTGCCACAGATTGAGATAGGAAGCAGCATGTTGTCCCCAAAATGGGCATTAGCTTGGCGTCAAAGCATAATTAACCACAGGATGTGATACAAAGAATACTTTTA
>JAEANM010016149.1:0-13372 GCA_017656035.1 Myanophis thanlyinensis
TGATCTCCTCTGGCCAGCTCAGATCTGGATTTGTTAATGGATGTTGGCTGTTCACTATGATGTTGGCAATATCCAGGTGGGTGTTTCTGTGATATCTGATGCAAAGGTATGGGGGATGGAGGGTCGGGTCATTGGGAGCAATTGCAACGGCAGCCTGTCCCATCGGCGCCATCTTGGGGGAAAAAATAGAATGTAAAGACTTAATGTACAGGCTGGAAACTATGGACAAGAAAATAGAAACTTTATTCCAAGGAGAGAAGAAAAGACAAGACATCCAAGAGGAGGGAGAAATGAATAGAAACGTTGGTGTGAATATGGAAAGGGGAATCCACAGAGGGACACAAAAACATATAAGAGGTATGATATTAAAAAGGGAAAATAATTTAAACAAAAATACAAAGAAAGAGTTTTAGGAAAAGAGTGAAGGGTGGAGTAATGGCTCCAGTGGTCCCACAAGGGAAAGAGATAAGAAAAAAGACAAATACCTTGGAACTAAATTATAGCAAAAGGAGGGGGGTGAAAGCTTAGAGTGGACAAACTAGGTGCCAACAGAATTAGAAATAGAGGGAGGAAACAGGCAGAGGGCAAGCAAGTTAAGGGAAAGATACGATCATTAAGGAAGAGGAGGGATGACAGCTAGACAAAATTTTTGGGGTTTTTTTTTAGATAGAGATATGCAGAGGCACAGACAAAAGATTAAATAAAGGGAGAAAGAATTAGGGGAATAATATAATTAAATACATAATGTTTTGATCGTTTTTTCTAAATCTTAGAACTTATGGAAATAGCAAATCCAATATATATAATAGTAAAAATGTTTAAAGATAAGGAATGACAAGGAGGTGAAAAATGATATTTGGTTTTTAGAATTTGTTATATTTTGTTTTTACCTGCTGTGAACCGCCCCGAGTCCTTGCGGAGATGGGGCGGTATATAAATGTGATAAATAAATAAATAAATATTAAAGTTGTATTATTAAATCTATTAAACATTAGAAGAGGAATGATACAAAAATAATGTAAAATTAAGCAGGGAAATGTGTACCACTATTTGTATTTTAATTATTTTAATGCTTGAAAAGTAAAATTAAAAGAATAGAAAGTTTGATAATGGAGATAGGTACAATTTTGATATGATGAATTCTATGTAGAAAAAGGGAATAGTATATTTAAGGATAGTAATATTAATAGAATCAAGAATAAAAATGGAATTGTGAAGGATAATTTGAATAGGTTTGTACCAAAAGTGATTAATATTATATAAGTAATATGCTAAATAGAAGCCCAGATAACATGCTATATACTTAATAAATGGTTGTTTGGAAGGTCAAAATAAAGTAAAAATATGAATAGAAGAGGGAAAAGTTGACATGAAGAGATATGACTTTATATGAAAATATGATTTTTTTTATTATATTTGTTAATTATAATTTTTATTTGGTGAGAGATATCTGTTTCTGACTGTGTATGAATTGATTAATGATATGTGATATTGGAAATGTGGAAAAAGAAAATAAAAAACTTTTTAAAAAAAGAAATACAAACAATTCTCTTTTGCCCTCAAGTGAATTCTGTGGTCCAAAAAAGCAAATTCTTGGCTACACCTGTTCATCAAAACTGAGAATGCAAGATTGCAAATAACCTTAAATGTTGAGGGTTCATTACTATCTAAAATAGACAAAAGTAGATGAAAAAGACCAGAAAGTCCAACAAGCTCCAAAATAATTATACTATGTGTGTATTGTCAAGTTAAGAAAAGGGTAAAGTTAAAGGGAAAAAAGTTTTTATCTTCTGGGTGATACTTTTTCTTCTGCACCTATGATCCCTCCACTGAATTCCTCTTCATTGACTGGGCTTCCTAAAGAGTGCTGTTTTCTTAATTTGCAAGTCAAAGTGTGAACATTATGCCAAGGGACAGCTTAGTCCTTTCAAAAACCACACATGAAAATTCTGTGCTTCAAGTGAGTTATAATCCGAAAATAACACATTGCCTTTTACAAGTCAATTTGAACTATATCACAATCAACTATAATTTATATATTGAATTCATGTTGGGCTTTAGAGAATCCAATGGGTATAGCTAGCTTTTTTCATACTGCAGCTCAGTATATGACAGTAACCTTTCTAAATTTTTAGAAATTCAGAAGTCAGAATCACCCAAGCCAAGGAAATGCAATCTTGAAACACTGAGCAAAGAATTTAATCATGTAAGATCTTTGTACTAATATTTGTACTTTTTCGCAATGGCATATGATAATGCAAACCTTTCTCTTGAGCCAAGCATTGATACTGAGCCTAGCAAGGCTTTAAGCAGCAAGGCTTTAAAAATAAAAAGAGGCACCTTTTAATCTAAGACTAAGCAGTCTGTATTTTATCAATTAAGACAGAGGAGCCAAGGTCTGAAATGCATGCTTAATCTAGATATTGTAATGGTATTTCAGTTGGAGGTAGAACACTCTAAAATTGTGATACTTAGCTATAATAATCAACTTAAAAAGATAACAAAAATATGCTGTTCAGAACAAATCATACACAGTCAAGTTTTATATAAAGCCTTACTTAGTGCATTAGTTGTTTTCAGAAATCATTAAATGAAGAGTGTTGATCTAATCATCCATCATGAATGTTAATAACACTTTGCTCAAAGAAAAAGAAGTATAAATATCTTTGTACAATGTCCCAATTTATGGTTCTCAAGCAAGCTAGGATTAGAAGCCAACTTTAAATTTAGGTTTTAAAATGATTTATTAAATTGTATAGATGCAATAGGTAATTATTATCCTTTGAATGCTAGTTTAATCTTTGCATAACAGGAGACAATCTGCTGCATGCCCATTGCTAATTTTTTTTTGTAGTTTATTAAAGCAGGATTTATGGTTTAATATGATATCTGAATACAGCTTTAAGTTCTTGGAATTTTAAATTTGAAAACTATTTTAATTCTAATATTTAATTAAAAATGTTTATTCTAAATCTGAAATATTTTTAAAAAACAAGTAGATGAAATATTGTATTATACGAGAATTTTTTTATTTTAAAAATATACGAGAAATGTTTAATCCTCCATACATTTGTTGAAAAACAGCTCCCCCAAACCCTCACAATTGACCATATTAGTTGAGGCTCTTGGAAATTGCAGTTCTGAAAACCTGCGGCAATGAAACTTCCTTTCCTCAAACCAATGAACCACTGAAGTTACGGTACACATTTTTAATATGCAGCCTGTTTTCAATGCTTTTTGAAAGCATTGCATGGCTTCAGTGGTTCACTGGTCCAAGAAAGAATGCTATTCCCCATTTTTTGTGTCAACCTATTTGTAAGTATGAATTCTGACAATTTAAAAAAGACAGAACTTGGGAGTACCTGTATTACAGAATGAAATGAGGGACCAGCAGTTTATATCAGGAAGATTTGTTCATGCAGACTTCTTACTTTGATATTCTTCATTGGTCTACACAGCACTCATTTCCAAACAAATTTAATGCTACTAGATATAATGCCATTAGATATAATACAATTTGATACAGATGCTTTGAATACAATATCTACAGTACAGAAAGAGCTTGGGAGAAATAATATTGGTAATATAACTGAAAGATGCGATTTCCTCCTGCCAGTTTTCTCTTGATGCAATTTCTTCATCAGATATTTGTCCAAAATAACATTAAAATACAAATTGCTACCACTGTCAGATATTGCGAACTGCAAGAGCATAATTTATGGCTGACCTATTAAATATGTATCAACTCATCTATCTTAGGAAAGGTACTGGAGTTGGATTTTTGTGTTTGTGTACTTTTAAGGAATCTAATAACGGGGCAGACTGTCATACATTTATTGGCATCTGCCAAGTTGTAATTTAATTTTATTTTCTATAATGCATCTGATTACATGATTAATACCTAAATGTGCTTAAAATTACCAATCAGTTAATTTTGATTTTTTTTCTTAGTCTTTTGTAAAGATGAAAAAGATAAAAACTGAACTGTATGAAATTACTGGCTGAGAGAGTTTTCCAAGAGTCTCTGTGTAAAGCCTAAGTCAGTGTATGGAGCAATGAAGAAAAGAGTTTAGTATTAGAACTGAGATTCCCCATTCATCCATATTTCTAACATAACATCTTTTCTGTCTCATATTTCTGTGAAAACCAGTTTCTAAGTGTATGAATAATACCTCTGAAATAAGGGAGGGTTACAGTATTTGTGAAAGAGGATATTTAAGAAATTCTGTCAGCATAGTATCATGTGCCTGTTACTTCAGAACTGACATATACAAATTTTGTTGGAAACAACTGAACATCTGGCAGGAGGTGGTGGTAGGTGTGCTGAATAAGGAGGGTGTGTGTCAAAAGCAACAAAACAACAGTGAGAGAGAGCAGTTTGTTAAAAAGTTCCCTGACTTGCACAAGGGAAGAAAGAATATGCTGAGATACATGTATCCAACATTCCTTTGTTATTGGAAGAACAAAATGAGCTTTGCTCTGGAACAGTGTTTCTCAACCTCAACAGGTTTAACATATGCAGACTTCAACTCCCAGAATCCCTAGGCCTGTGATGGCGAACCTATGGCATACGTGCCCAAGTTGGCACACAGAGCCATCCCAAGTCACGGACTGTGCAATTCCTGTGAAAGTGCAAAAGATGCAGGCATACAGCACATGCATGCTAGCACATGTGGGCTCAAATTCAGCACTCAGTGCCAAAAAGGTTTGCCACCACTGCCCTAGGCAGCATGTTGGGAGTTAAAGTCTGCACATCCTAAAGCTGTTGAGAATAAGTAACACTGTTCTAGACAGAAAGAAATTAGGAAAATAGAAAATATACTCTGCATTGATCTCCCTAAGACATATTCCAAGCCAGCAGTTCTTGCAGCTTAATGGTTTACTCTTTTGAGCAGGCACTGAAATCATGCCTGTTAAGTTCACAGCTCAGCAAAGGCTACCATATTTCTCCCTGTGTTGCCTTGGCACAAAATCAAAATGCAATTCTGGAACCAAACTTCTTGGCTATGTTTAATATCTTGATGCATGCCATTTAGTATGAAATTGAAGAATTACATAGTAGAAAATATTTAAAACTGGACTTTGTTACTTTTCAGTGTGCTCTAAGTCCCCAATAGTAACATATACAAAAATTATGGCAAATCTTTGAATGAATGAGTTTTGTCAAATTTATGTTCATATGTCTATTTAGCTAAAAATGTTCCGTCAAATCGAAAGAAAACTGGAAGAAGAAATAGAGGCAAAACATTCTCTCAAATTAACTAGCACAGAGAACAAAGACTAAGGATCTTACCGCACTCTACTTTAGTACAAAACGAACACTTTGCAAGTGTCTTGTAAGAATTTTGACACTGCTGGAAGTGGAAGTGACTTTGAATTCCTTTAGTTTGGAATGTAATGTCAGCGCAAATCTGACACATACGTTACACTAACTGAAGGCCAATGAAGCACAACTATGACAATTGAAGGCAATTATAGAGTACACTGCAATGAAATCTAAACCAACTGCAAATAGAGCCAACAGGTGTTCATTTAAATTCTACACATGAACTTCTGCACTTAACTAGACTGGAGTAATTTTCATTCAATTTATTATCTTACTGCAAAGTCTAAGAGTGCCTCTTGAAATTTATAAAGGTTTTGAAGTTTTCTTCTGGCCACAACCATAAAGTCAATCATATTATCTGGAAAGTAACAGAAGATTTCCTTATGATAATTTCTAATGGAAGATTTCAATAGGTTACATTATTGGCTGGGTTTAAAAACTTGCAGTCTAAATAATCCTAAAGTATCAGGTTGCCTACCACTAGTCTACTCAAAATTGGCAACAGTGCAAATTGTATCTCAGAATATTATTTAAAGGTCATAAGTCGACTATGTTTTAATGGAGGAAAAAGCGGTTATCCTAAATACATTTACTACATATACCATGATCAAAAGATCCCACGAGAGAGACCAAAACAAGATGAATCAATGACATCAGCAAATATTGCAGGCCCAATTGGCAAAAGAAAGCTCCGGACTATATTGATTGGAAAAGAGGCCTTCATCCTGCAGTGGATAGATAATAGCTAAAATGATGATGAATGAAGATATTGTATTGAAGATAGATTTCTTCTGAAATATTTCTTTGTCTTGTCTTGGGTCCTTGAAATGTATTGGGTCCTTGCTGATTCTTGGCATGTAGAAGACAGAATACTCTTATCTAGACTAATTTTGCACATTGTGAACAATCCATGAAGTTCACTCTTCCATGCCAACAGCTGAATAGAAATAAGAATGAAGTATCACACATTTAAAATATACTGCATTGTTCTTCATTACAAAAATGACAAACTAAATAAAAATCCATAAGAACAAGAAACAAAAAGTATCTTGAAGTTATTATAAGCCAGTTTTAATTATCGAGGTCAGTTTCCTGTATATGTTTAAATAAAATTCAAAGATACCCAGTCATAAAATATGCTCCAAAAATTTATTAACATGTACGTATTTTTTAAAAATGGAATGTTACAGCCTAGATCAGTAAAATAAAAATCAGGATTGTATATTTTCAGACCAAGTAGAAGATGTACCTTTAAAAAATTCTCAAGTAATTTTACCAATCATATAGCTTATTTTTAAAAATTACAAACATATTTTACATTCAATGTTACTAAGTACATTATCAACAGAATAATGAAAGACTTCTTGCTTATTGTCATCACCAAATATTATAACGTTTCTCATTGAATTGTTCATCGTCCAAGTTTCATTTCAATTTTATAGAAATGGTTAATTTGAACTGCTGATTTTCAATGTTTTTTTTCAAACATTGAAATAGTTCCAGGAAGAATTAAAAAGTTCATATTCTTCACCAATCTAGTTATTCCTTAATCAACCATCACATTTAAAGGTTTGGCAATTTAGTTTCTTCAAATGTATATTCTGATATCTCTGTATTATTTCTTAAATTATTATGTGTATTTAAGGCTAGTGGGGGGGGGGTGATATTACAGTCCTTTTTAAACCAAAATCAAATTTCAATTTTACTTTAATGAGTGCCTATATAAGGCTAATGGTTCGTACAGTTTCAAGAAAATATTGGAAGCTTTTTAGGAGTTTCACAATGACCATAAAGATAAAAAAGACAACATTCCTATTATGAAGATTTCCTACTGTTATAAATCCTTGCCTACAATATATATTAGTATTTAAGAACTGGCTATATCAGACATATCAGATATGTATATGCTATACTGTGATTTGTTTAACCATGTTTTTAAATTAAATATTTGGCTGGTCTCAAACATTACAATAATTTTTAAGCATGGTGTGAATTCACACAACAAATCCTAAACCAAAAGTATGCTATGATTTAGCAGAATGTAAACCATTTTCAGCTACACCAACATCATATGATGAGATGGCCAATAGTTCACATGAATTAAGGGCACATTCCCAAATTCTCTACAACCCAGTGGCTCATTGGCAAGCAATAAATAAACAAGATCAACATGGAAAAAGGTTATTTTGAAAATCAGATCTGAAAACCACAGAATATATAATTTCTCCAAAAACACCTTTGCAGTTTGTGTAAACAATCTGTTGAGATTGTTGCCAGTGTTTGAGTCAGAGTGCCAAAACATGGAAATGAGATGAGTCAGGATGCACTTTGTAAACAGAACAATCAACAATTGTCACTTTTAAATAAATTAATCTATGAAATTGATTAAAATGTTAATCTCTGCCTTAATACCTTACTATAATTGTATTTAGGATATTGAAGGCAATCCATGGTATTCTACAATTTAATAAACAGCTAAATAGAACTATTTAAATTTTTTATTCTTGCTCAAGGACATTCTGAAGTTTCAAAATTAAGCAAATCTAACATTGCATCAATTAATGCCTCATTAAAGTTTCCCTTGATTAATATTTTAGTTGATAATTAAAATTATATCAACTTGGCTTTTCAATTTAAAATAATCATGCTGAAGCTTTATGATAGCTTTAAAAAAAACCTGGAGCAATAACTTCTGCAAACAATTATTGCACAATATTAATGTTACCTCAGGGAATAACTTCTGTTGTGCATCTTGTTGTGTCAATTTTCCAAATGTACACACCAAGAGCCTAAATAAATACTGTTGTTTTCCATTTGTTCATAAAACTTTTTCTAACTTTATGGCTCCAAGTGTGCTGGAACAACTATCATTGGTTGAGATAGTGATTGAGAATTTAGTGTACCTTTCCAGATGTGCTAGAACTATATCAGGTTGAAGTAGTAGTTTAACTTTCAACACAAAGGCATTAACTAACCTACATGTAGATTTCAGTCTCCTATTTATTCCAAATCATCATGCAGAGAAAAGGCTAGTCCACACATCTCAAATCAGAGAACAATGACTGAAAATAAACATAAGCCATTTTTGGAATGATGTTGTAGGTGCTGCCCTTTTATAGTTTTGCTTTTCTTTCCAGATCTTTATACTATACCTCTCAGTGCACTGTCTAAGAAGATTCTGAATCATTCAGGTCATGCTTTTTCCAAAATGCAAATGGATTATTTTTATCTTTTGAAAATGTTTCACTTCTGAAGAGGCTTCTTGGATGAGAAGTGAAATGTTTTCAAAGGAAAAACCAAAAAAGTCCAGTTGCCTTTTCGAAAAAGCACCTTTGTGACCCTCAATGCACTATTGCAGGAAAAGGAACTGGTAGATTAAGTTTTCTGGTCCTCAAGTCTTACCAGGAATGTATATGTGTACATGTTTTTGTTTTAATGAATAGATGGGTAGTATGTGAAGATGTGATAATGAAAGGAAGAAGGAAATGCTAAAAGTAGTATCTAAAAATGGATATTTTTGGAATTTGACATCAACTCAGCCAAATGTGGCTTCTGACAACTTTCTCATGAAAAAATTGTACCTTTTGATCACAGGGAAGTTATCACTACAAGTTATCACAATTCATTCAGTGAACTGCTTTATAGTAAGCCTGATCTTTTAACATGTGGTTTTACTCTAAGCCTATCATCTCAAATTCATTTTATTAGTAAATTAATTTAGAACAATGCCTTCTTTTAAGTCGAGAGAGCAGAGCAGTATATCTAATACAAACTCATAACTTTCACATTTCTTTGTAGGATTTGTTCAAAAAACCAGAATATCTAAGGAAGACTACTCCTACCAAATTTTAGAAAGTAGTGGCAGTTCAAATAATAATAATCAAATAATAAGGAAAGAAACTCTCTTCAAGTGGTTTGGGGACCAGGTTCAACTTGAGTTGCACAAAGAAAAAAAAGGTGCCATAGAGATTTGCATCTTGATCCCATTTTGGGATTTTATTTTAATTCTTTGCATATTGAAGATATAAGACCTTTGGACTTGTAAGATTCTACTGTATTAAACAGGTAAGTTTCCCTCTCCTTAAAAGACAGTATAAATTTGATTTTGAAGGCTTTAAAATAATATTTTGGACTATGCACCAAAAGTATAATCTATGCATGTGAAAAATTAATAATCCATTAAGGGGCCAAAGGTATTTGGAATTATAGTTTTAAATTATTTAGAAGATACTTTCTCATGAGAAAATGGTGTTTGTTTTCAGAAGCTTTTTTTTTTAATGAGAGTTTGGATGCTGGACACTAAGGAAAATAGAGCAGAAATCCTTGATGGAGCATTTGGATTTTGTATTCTTTATCTAAGAGATGAGCTATAGGAACAGAGAGGTTATGTTTCATTTAGAAGTGCTGATAAGCTATTCTTTTTTTTTTTTTTACTTGCTGGGATGAAAGGGGAAGTTATTTCCTCTTTCCTTTTTTCCGCTTTCCATTTTTACCCTCCTTTTTTGAACTTCTTTGTATTTTTATAGTTTGTATCAACTTCTTTTACATGTAAAATTCTTAATAAAGTCTTTTAAACAAATAAAATGAAGAGATGAGATAATTAGAAAAAATCTTTATTTGAAAAAGCTAACTTTGATTCTGATTCTCAACAGTATTTTGTATCCAAAAGTTTGTTTTATTTCTAGTTAGTCCTTTGTACTTGACTCTTGACTCAGTATTTTGCACCTGGTTCTTAAAAGTTGACTAGTTAAAAACAAACTAATTGCAAATTCTCTTATCTCAATGCTACACAGCCAATACTGTGTTTTAATGACGTTATGTTAGGTGTTCTGAATAAAAGAAAAATATTTCATATTAGAGGAGGTGTTTGTACAAATTGAAATAAACTCTTATAGAGAAAAAACAGTGAATGGGAAAAAAATTCAGGTTCTTGTGACTTCTCCTTCATGAATTTTTTCCTATAAATGCCCCTTTCTGGATTTACTTAATTATATAATTAATTTTGCACATTGCAAGTAAGTGTGGTTTGGAAATTTCATGCTTGCTGAACCTCAACTTCTGACCACTATGTAATATTGAAGCAGAGAAGGTAAATACAGTATTTATTTTCTTTCTGAAGGAGGTAAAGTTTGCTGGCTACATCATCTGATACATATGTACACTGCAAAAGACATTATTCTGAATTTAATATTTGGTCTAAAATTTTAACAGTTGTGAATATACAACAATGTACCAAATATTTCTATATGCCTATGAATTATGAACAATGTAATAGCAATAGTTAATAGCAGAAATTTGCTTGTAAAATGATCTTAGGGGAACAGAATATATAAATATAATGAAATAATCTGATATACATATTTTTCTTATTTTAAGTTTCATATTAAATTTCCATCACTTTTATTAAATACTTTTCCATGTTATCACAAACTTTACAAGATACTTTAATTGTTTCCAAAACATCTTCAAATATATTAACTCATAATTTTATTTGATGAACTTCTTCCTACCCTATCAGAGAAAGCCCATTTTATAATTTATGGTAAGACATAATTGTGTAGCAAAGTATTATAGAGTCAAGAAGACAGGCAATGTTGTTAATCCTAAACCCAGAAAATATGAAGCTTGTTTTTATCAGACAAGAAGCACATATGACTGGATGTAGGATTGCAGCTATTATATCAAAAACATTGTTGCAAATTTCTATAATCTGCTATGACCAGCCATTGAGATACAGTAATCTCTAATATAAATTTTTTAAAAAGACCAGATATTATCCTAATGAAACATTCATCTTGCCTATGTTTGTCACTACTGACCTTAAGGAAATTGGCTTGGTAAATGTGTTAGTATAAGAAAATAACTACCTGAAACATTACAAATATAATACCTGTTAAATTAGTTCAACTGGCAACATTCTGAAAGATGTTATTTGTCATGTCCATATATTTAAATATTGCATAGCTGCTAGATTATGCATTTTCAAAATTGCTGCAATGATATATACAAGCAGTAAAACGAATTTTATTATGCAGAAATGAGAAGAGATTATGGATTTCAATAACTCTAATTGGATCAAGAATATTAATTCAGAATTAGCCTTGATTGCATTTGTTCTTTGGGCTGAACTGTGACAAAGCTTTACTTATAAACTTTTCAAAGATTCAAAGAAATAACATTACATTATTTTCCATAAAAAACATGAACAGCACATTGGATGAAGAATCTCTGTAGCTCAGTTTCTCTTCTCCTTTACTGTGAGAAAAAAAGAATAAGTGAGTCCAACTCTAAAATGACATCTTCCTTGTAAAATGTTCTAGACTGATGTAGAGCATACAGCTTCTGTTCAAGGAATAATGCCAGAAATTCTGTTTATGTTCACTGCCTAAAAAACCCTGAAAGTTAACTTTGGCCTATAAATATAAAATATCTATGAAGTATGTGGGAGAACTTTTCTAGGATGTGCAGCATTTTCAAAATCCCTGTTGTCTTTATATGAGCATTTGGTACAACGAGGATCATGTTTTGCATTATGTCCCATGCTTGTTCCATCTTCTTCTTTCCCATTCCAAAACGAACATAAGTACACTTTCAGATTAACTTCCAATGATGGAACTTCACATCTATTACTTCTGGTGAGCAGTGTAAGAGACTACAAAAGATTTACAAACATACAATTATATTTCTTGAGAGTAAAATACATTTTCTAAATCACAGCAGTTATCAATCAGGACATCTGATATTCAGGTATTTAACATAATTATAATTATCTTGAACATATTCTTTAATAGTAATATTTTTGACAAATAATTTAGTTTCACTTCAGCAAGTGGATAATACCTTTGAACCCAGCTTCTTTATTTGTATGTGGTCTATTCCTAAAAGCTCTGATCTGGACAGATAACAATCAAGATCAGAATAAGGTATCTCCACACGTAATATAAAGAAAGTAAGGACAACCAACCTTTCCTTAAACATGCTCTACTCCAATGTTAAATGAAATAACTATGAAATAGCTAACTGTGTTTCTGAAACTAAGAAAAAAGCAGACCAGGACTCCACTGACAGGAAATTCCTAAGCATGAAGATTAAAATAGGAGATGTCTACTTCTGAATTAATTATGGCTTTTTGCACTATAAGTACTGAACCATATGGGAATATGTGTATGCTTCAAGACAGTATAGAAAGTTCTGGTAATTTGGTTGTTACAACCCTGTGAAGTAAATTTGTTTATTTAGTCAAACTTATGGTTATGTTAATTGCAAACACAACCTTTGGCTGACTGACCGAATATAGCTCTATATGTTTAGATAACTATAATTTTATATTTAAGGTTAGATAATTCTACAAACTAGGCAAAGAACAGAATTGGTTACAGATAATCTATGGTACATTAGTAAGGACTGCCATCATATAGTAGAAAATTATTTCAAGCTTGCTTGCTTGCTTGTTTATTTATTTATCGCCTGCCTTTTTATTTTTATAAATTAGTCAAGGTGGGATACCTAATGTTCCCTTCCACTGTTTTACCCACACAACCCTGTGAAATGAGTTGGGCTAACAGAGTGACTAGCTCAAAGTCACCTCACAAGGCTTTTGTGCTTAAGGATCCTGATTTCTATCTGGTGTCTTAACCAATAGACTACATCAGCTTGTTTTTGTAGCAGCATCAATAGTTTACATCTATATGTCTATGCTTTTTGTTGCCACTAGATATGAAAACTATAATAGTAAATAATATAAGTGAAACAAAAAAAAATATTTCTCTTTTGATGAGACTTTGGAAAAAGTGCAAAGATTAAGAGACAAAAACATATGAAAATAGTTGCAGGAATTGGATATGTCCAGTTTAGACAAAAGGAAGACTAGAGGTGACATGATAACAGTATTCCAATATTTGAGGGGCTGGCACAAAGAAGAGGGGGTCAACTTATTTTCCAAAGCACCAGAAGGCAAGAAAAGAAACAATGGATGGAAACAAATCAAGGAGAGAAGCAACCTGGAATTAAGGAGAAACTTCCTAACAATGAGAACAATTAACCAGT
>JAEANM010016150.1:0-13372 GCA_017656035.1 Myanophis thanlyinensis
TATATACGCATGTAGATTTTCATCGGTTCAGGTATGCAGGTCTAGGTCTGTTCGGATCTTTTACCATGTAAGTTTGAGAAGATCTTCACAATGTTTCGGCGAGGTCCCACTCGCCATCTTCAGGCTGGTGCCTTCTGCTTTGTGCCAGTGCAAGAAGTATGTAACTGGAGCTGTTGTTTCTCTATAAATACTGGTGGGAGGGCATGGTGTGCTGGGCTGGTTGGCTGCATTGCTGCCTCTTGATTGGTTGATGGGTTAATGTTGGGATTCGGGAATCACTGGAACAACCTCAAGCTCTAGGAATCTCAGATTGTGTCCCATTACTCTATGGACACAGCCTCAGTGGCCCGAAGGATTGAAGGAGGGATTGGAGAATGAGCCTAAAACGGCATCCTGACTTTGGCAGAAGGCAGCTCTGAGTCTAGGCTTGGGCAGAGCAGAGCAGGGAAAAAATCTCGACTGCCTATTGGGCAGGGTGGAATCCAACCAGTTTTGCTACCAATTTGGTGCATGTGCATGCGTGCCAAATGCACTGCAGCGCAGCTCTTTAAACCTTTTTTACAGGCACCAGAGGCAGCGGGGATCATCAGGAAAGCTCTGTAGATGCACCAAACAGCTGATTAAGGTAAGAAACAAAATAACGAAGCTCGTATAAGGAAGTATAAGGGCAGGGGCAGGGGGGCAGGGTCAATTTCAAATCTCCACTACCGGTTCGGGTGACATGGTGCAATCTGGGTGAATTTCACCACTGCTCTTGGGGATCACCACTCCTCGCCCTTCCCATTCACCAGGGCCATTGGAGGTGTAGCAGCAGATGGAAAATTTGTCCCATTGTGCAGCCAGAACTGTAGGATTAGGTTGGACAGCAGAAGCCAAGCAGGCAGGGGTCACAACATGGCAGTGACAACAAGGCTGTCTTTCTGCAACCCAGAGTCTAAATCAAGAGTCTGAGATAGGCTTAATGCAAATGGAGGCAACTGTTCCAATGTCTCATTGGGGAAGGGAGAAGGTGAAGTAGATATTACATGAAGAGCTGTAAAACAACAAAGAATGAGGCAAGTTGGAAAAACAGGAAATATAGCATCATGCCTTGGGAAATACAGTATATGATATATTGACATACAGCAAAGGAGTTCAGCCAGTATTAGATTGGTTCAACTTTATTTTATTTTTATTTTTTTATTTGTCAGGATTTCTATACCGCCCCATCTCCCAAGGGACTCGGGGCAGTGTACAGCCAAGTAAAAAACATGTATACAATATGACAATATAGAACCAAATTAAAATTAATTAAGGTAAGGCTGATAATTATAAAATAAACAGTTAAAATTTAGACTTAAAATTCCAATTAAAATTTAACGTCACAAGATTTAAAACCCTCACATGTCAGGCCAGGCCGGCTTGAAAACCTTGTTTTGTCCAAAGGCAAAGCTCAAAATCTTCACATGCAGTAGAACACTGGAAGAATGATAGAGAAAAGAGTAAAAGAATTGAAGTTGGGAAGAGCAGGAATAGGGAGGGTGTCTGTAAGTGAGGTGATCATGTGGGTGCTTCACTTTATGGCCTTCTGACCATAACAAGCAGACTTCATTATGTTCATGAGTCAAATCCTACTTATACTGCATGATAAACATTACAAATGGGTTTATAACTGCTATGGATACTTACTGCAAAGAAAAAAAATGTGCCCCTAGGTTTGTTTGATAATAAACATGTTTATATTTATTGATAATTTCATATCAATAAACCTCAAATTTCTACCTTCTGGGAGTTAGCCACTGCTTCAGTACTTATAACTAATAAAATAATGATAATGTTCAGTTGCACAAAACAAAATGCATAGTTTTTGCACATTGACTGGTCATGTTTGGCGTCTACTTATAACAAGGAAACCTCCCTCCATGGTTTATTTTTACTTCTGAATAGGGATTTATAGCTGTTTATCTGTGAACAAGCTATAAGCCAAGATTTGCTCAAACTAATTATGACTTAATGCTATGGCTGATGCAAGGCATGATGTCAATGGTATAATTTATAGGAGTCATTAACTACTGTATGTCTGTCTGTCTCTCTGTGTGTCTGGCTAGCTAGCTATTTCAGCCCTTTGACGTAGGACAGGACAGGAAACAAACACAAGAAGTAATAGAATTCTACTTTATTTGAGACACTGTAAACTATAATGATAGTTATAATTATACTGAAAGTCTGAAATTTTCTCTCTCTTACATCAGTCTACTTTTGAACAAACTTTCAAATTCTTTCTCACCCTTTATACTTTTTTATACCCAATAATATTGGAAATTCACTGAATATTAGCAACCCAAACAAGTCAAATACTACAGAAACATACTTTACTAAAAAGAATAACATAACAGAATGTAGTTAGATTCATACATCTATTTTTGTCTACAGCAGTGTTTCTCAACCTTGGCGAATTTAAGACTTCAGCTGAAGTTTGGACTTCAACTCCCAGAATTCCCCAGCCAGCAAAGCTTCAATTCTGAGAATTGAAGTCCAAACATCTCAAAGTCACCAAGGTTGAGAAACACTGATCTACAGCCACATATTCCCACATCATAGTCCCTAACACAGCCCAGATTGTCTCTGATTTTAGGTCATGTTTATTCAAAGCCTGCAATCTGAACAAACAATAACAACAATGGAAAAACTGATATTAACTTCAATGGATGGCCAAAACACAGTGCTCTTTAGTGTTCTGAATGGGAAAAACTCAACAAAGATCAGAGAAGATACCTGTTATTTTTCAGACTAAGATTGCAGTTTAAGGGAAATGATTCTGTAGCTCACTGAGTTCCTGGAAGATCCGGTGATTTTTCGTTAATCAATTATCAGTTGGGTATCAGGGAACAGGCTGCTCTTTCTGCACAGCCAAAGGCAACTAAGAAACAGCAACCTTCAGCAGCTGGACAAAGAGAAAGCTCTGTCACAACCAAGCAATCTTGCAAAAGGTATTTGGTCTCTTGCTGCCATAGTGATCTGAAGTATAATTACCAGAAATTTGTTTTCACTTCAACCGACAGAAAGTACAAGGAAAGTCTCTCCAGGAGGGAGAGAGGGAAGGAAATTAGAGAGTTGTGAGTGTGTGCACAAAGGTATCTGTGATGACTATGATAAATGGCACTCAATACAACCACTTATGCTGTAAAATATCTTGAAGGTGGTGAACAATCAATTGCATTTGGTTTTCCTATAATACATACAAGCAGTGGACAAAAGTGTGCATTACAGTGAAATAAACTGTGAAGAGAACTTTAAAAAAAAATCCTGAAAAAATATCCAGTTAATTTATGATTGCTAAGATAAAAATAAAATACTTTCAAGTTGAATTCTAACAGCAAATTACATCACCCAAATTTGTTGCATGGGATTAGAAGTCATCTAGGCCTATTGAAAGATTCCCTGAATATTGGTTCCTTCTGCTTACAATACTGTTGAAAATTCAAATCTTAACTAAACAGTATAAAGACAAAAGAAGCACCTATCAGACTACACCAAAGTCACAGCTATCTATCATTCTGTTTCAGAATGATAATTCAGATGTTCTTTGCAACTAAAAAGTAAGACATAAGCTCAATAGCACTAATATGTCCATATTCCTACAACAATTATTATTATACCTATGATAGTGAGAAAATATGAAGTCATCATGTTATTAATTATTGATGGCTTTCGGCTCCCTTGTAGTTGTCTTTTAAGGAATGGGAGTAGGTGAAAACATATTTGTTTGTAGCTGTTAAAATAGAACAGGCATCATAAAATACTAAACTCTATAAATTTTTAGCTTTTCTGTCACATCTCAGTGAACTTAATATCCTCCTGTCATATTATTTATGACTTTGAAAAGAAATGGGTTATTACCTATTATCTCTTTAATAAATAAGTAAATCTGCACATATTGCAAAATCACAATTTGTTAATGAGATAGCCTAAATACTTTTTATGGTCTCTAGCTCCAGATGCTTGCACAGCACCTAACCCTTGGAAGTTAGTACTGAAGAGAAATTTCATTTTTTGTGACATGAATTACATAAATGATCTAAAGAATTTTATAAGAGAATCAACAAACACTATATTTATGGACAAGAAAGAGTTTTGTTGACCTTGAATAGCCTGTAATTTATGGATAGATGTGATATTTCTCTCTTCCCCTTCAGCAAATGGGCATGATTTTGCCTTTGTATAAATATGATACCTATCATAAAAATAGCAGCATAGATTTTGCAATATGATGAAAAGTCTATTGTTGAATTAAACTTCCGCCTTACTCTAAAATTGCCATATTGGCTAGGATTATAAAAGGGTCACAAATCTGGTTAAAAATTTGGACAGAGAACTGAAATTCTTGACCTGGTATCAATCAGTAGTAAAAACCTAACTGAAAAATTGAAAGGACCAGTTGAGTGAAAATGACAATGACACAATCAGATTTACATGAGAGACAGTATTTTCTCTTCAGAGCAATAATTAATGTTCATGATTTGAAAAGCTACGTAGCAACATCTTTTTCCAGCCCTTAGGTAAGAAGGCACCTGTTCATTGTTTAATTGTTTAACTATGTTTAACATTGGCCCTGAATACAACTTCTGCCACCTTATATAGTTCGACTAAACTAAAGGTGAATGCAGTCAAATGCACACCTTGGAATTCTTTAATTTCAAGAGACTTGATCTTAATAAACTCTGCTCGATGGTATGCAGCATTCCATGGCAGTAAAGCTAATGGGAAAAATGAGCTGAAGATGAGTGGCAATTCCTAAAAAAGAACTAAGCTCTGTGCAATTATTAAAACATCAAGACAAAAAGAAATGTACCAATGCGGAGGGGAGAAGTCCTATGTAACTCCACAAAAAGTGTTATGAACCTTAATAAAAAATACATATTACCAGTGAAAAGGGAAGGCCTTTGAAACTAGAGATTTTGAAGGGATCATAATGCTGAGAGTAACTTTAGTTTTGTGAAGGATGTTCAGAACAATAAAACACTTCTTTTGGAATATTCAAATGCAAAGGAAGAATCAAGGGTCAATATACCAACAATTTAATTAAGGTGACCAAATGCTAACAAGTAACAAAGAAAAATCAGAGCTTATCAACTCTTATTTCGATTCCCCAATTTAAAAAAAAGCTATGTCTTCTACCAGGAAATGATGAACATGAGGAACGGATAAGATTTAAGCTTGAGAACAATGATGAATTTATAGCTTTGAATAAGTTTAAATCTCTAAGGCCAAATGAATTTCAACCCAGATTCCAAAAGAAATGGCTTTATGTATTATGTATCAAAACTTTATGTATTAATTTTACGAAATCCTGTGCTAGATTGATGTAAAAGAGCAAACACTTCTTTGTTTTCAGAAAGAGAAGCAACAAAGGAACTAGGAAACTATAGACCAGTCTGACATCAATATTAGAAAGTATTAGAAAGAAACTACAGCAGACAATAATTTGTGAACATTTTAAAAAATAGTGCAGCATTTAAGAGTAATGAGAATGAAATTTTCACAAATACGTTTTTAAAAAAATATTCTATCATCAAGCCAGAATTTTAACACTCTGGGTCCCATACAAACTTTTATCTTCCTTTAACGTCATCAAGCTCTGAAAGCAAAGACATTCTGCTAGATTTCATTTTCTACAGAATATTGAAATTGCTCCTGTGTGGCATCCTATTTAATGACCTTCATAAAAGAAATCTGACAGAGCAGCTCCAATAACTTAGCTGTTCCTTAGGGTATACTGTTAGGTTAATTACCAATAAATATCATTTTTGGATTGTGATATTAAAGTTGGATTTGTTAACATGAGGGCATAAAAGAACACAGTCTATTCTGATTATGAACAAAGAGGACTCTATGTAAATTAAGTAGAACTCCTTACATTTGTCAAGGCATTAACCCATAAGATTTTATTTGCTCTGCAGTGTTCTAGATTAGACTGATTCCCTTTCACATCCCGACTAACTGAAATATCACTCACTTCATGCTCTATTGCCTCAGAGAAACATACTTCAGTTTGCTTGCTTCATATATTATGGGCATTCTGTATTATTAATAATAGATTCATAAGAAAATATCCTGCTACTAAAGATGTTCTCCTTCAAATGCAAACAGATGTCTTTAGGCTTTATGCATACAGTAATGTTCTCTGAAATTTACTAGCATAGTGGCACTATTATTTAAGTAATGTCTCCTCCTCCGCAGATGCTATATTATTTAAGCAAGATTTCAGATGAAAAACAAATGGCCTTTTGAAAGGGGGAGGAGAGAAAGGAAGAAAGGTTTAATAAAACAAAATGATTTTAAGGATATACTGTTGTATGCAAAAGAATAAAATTGCTGTATTTTAAGATAAAATGCAATATTCATCTACCAGTTGATAATTCTTTTCTTTATCAAGCGAATGGATTCTCCTGAGTAATTTTAAAGTTCATGTCTTTCTTCAAATAAATTTCAGTACAATAAGCTTTATATTCAAATAGAAATGTAGGCCTATGCGCAAATATTTTTAGGCTGTGGTGTTAATTTTGCTGACAAACATTTGATCTAACACCATTTTTTTAAAAAAAAGATCTGTCTGGAGGAAAATACATTTTTGTTGAATAATCGTAACAAAATGGGTGAAACGTTGGAACCCCAAATGTGCTGCAGGAACGTGGGAGATGACTGGAGAAAAATCTTGGTCAGTTATCTGGAATAGTTCAACCTGGTTGGAACTGAGAAAGTGGGCAGAATCCTCAACACTATCAGTGCAACCACCTGTCAGTTAGATCCTTGTCCCTCCTGGCTGAAAGCCCCCAAGACAGTGTCAGGTGGGTTCAGGCTGTGATAAACTTCTCACTGCAGGACAGGATGTTCCTGGGGGCTTTTAAGAATGCCCTGGTTCACCCCCTTCTTTAAAAAAACCATTTCTTGATCCCACCTGCCTGGTCAATTTCCATCCAGATTCCAATCTTCCCTTTTTAGTGAAGGTGGTAGAAAAGATGGTGGCATCAGAGGGTCCTGGATGAAATAGATTATCTAGATCACAGGATTCAGACCCAATTATGGGACACAAACAGCATTGGTTGCACTTGCTGATGATCTTTGATAAGAACTGGATAGGGGTAGCGCGACCATCCTTGCTTTTCTTGACCTCTCTTCAATACCATCAATTTTTGGGCAGCCTCTGAGGTTTGGGGCTGGGAAGCACAGCCTTGGTTTGCATACTTTCTCCAAGGCCAGTCCCAATTGGTGTTGAGTTAGAGATCCACCCCACAGCCACTCTTTTGTGGCTTGCTGCAGGGCTCAGCACTTTTTAAATATTTACATGAAGCTTCTGGATGAGGTCATCCACCACCACGGGTTGAGATATTATCAGTATGCTGGTTATACTCAACTTTATATCTCTACCCTGGGTGATCCAAGTGAGGTTTGTGCTGCCCTCTGGCAGTGTCTGGAGTCTATGGGGCCTGAATGGAGTATAACATATTTCAGCTGAACTATGATAAGACTGAATGGCTTTGAGATATGGAGCATCAAGATCCAGGACTTTAACATCCTTAGTTCTGGATGGGGTGGAAGTACCCCAGACACACCCAATTTGCAACTTGGGGATCCTCCTGGACTTGTGACTCCTGGTCAATGAGAAGGTAGCAGTGACAACTATGAGAGCCTTTGCACAAGCTTCACATTGTGCACCACTTGTGTCCCTTCCTGGATCAGGAGTCCCTGTGTTCAATCATTCAAGCCTGGTTCGTCTCAGGCCTGGACTACTGCAATGTGCTGTACATGGGCTACCCTTGAAGAACATTTGGAAGCTTCAAGTAGTACAAAGTGTGGTATTGCAGACAATTCTTGGAGCCTTTAGAGTGGCTCATGCTACGCCGCTGTTCCACAAGTTGCAATGGCTACTGGTTTGCTTTTGGGTGCAATTCAAGGTGTTGATTATATCTTTAAAGCCCTGCATCGCATGGGTCCAGGATTATCTGAGGAACCATCTGAGCCTAATTGGACTGGCCCATTCCACTTGTGCCAGCAGAGGAGGCATGCTACGGAACCCATTGAATTCCAGTGGCAGGGTCCAGGAGAAGAACCTTCTCTGCTGTGCCTCCTGCCCTTTGGAACATCTTGCCATCCAGAGTGATGCTGGCTTTGATGCTCCTGGCCATATGTAACTTTCATTCTGCTCCCTCCCTCCCTCCCTCTCCATCTTTTAATTTAATTACAATCTATATTTTATTGTTATTATAAATATTTGTTTATGGTTTTATTGTTTTTAATGTTGTAAGCTGCTAAGAGTTACCTTGTAGTGACATGGACACATTTGGGTCAAGCTTCCTTCTCCAATCTCAGGAATTAGGTTTTACATCAGTATCTATGAATGATTGTAGTTTTCGAATTGCTTATAATTTAGATCCGGTAGTGAAATAAGGAAAGGAAGTTCCAAACCAATTTAGTTACATTTTTCTCAACCATTATGACACTTCCCTCAGAGATCTGGCAGGTCCCCACTCTCCTTACCTTCTGGAAGAATGTATAGAAGAGCGTTGCCTCAGAGCACATGAATTTTTATTGAAAAATTTTAAGGTTTTTTTTTTGTAGCTTTATTATCTTCTGAGCTGTCCAGAGTTCTGGTTATAGTGTGGGCAGTTATAAAAATAAACAAACAACACGCAAAGAAATAAACAAACAAGCTTTAGTTCTTATTACTGAGCACAGAAACTCTTTTTATTCGAACTAACATGTTCTTCTTTCTTATTTTGGAATGCACAAAAATCTCCAATTTTTTTACGTAAGAACCACAGCATAAAATCATCTTATTTAGGCCTGTAAAGAAATAAAATATAGTAATAAAAATGAACAAAATTAATGTTATCTTCCCACAGAAGTATTAATTCCCCATATATGTCAGTGATTGCTCTTATTTTATTCAAAACTTAGTACTCTCTGGAGTTCAAGAACTTGGCTACAGTAAACAAGGTAGACTATTAAGCTACAAGCAACCTAGTTACAAAAACAGCTTTCTACAGACTAAGAATTTGCCTGTATATACACATGCCTGAAGATTCAAACTTTCTCTTCTTTTAAAGGCCACTTTCAATCCATTTCTTAGCCTTGCCAACTAGTCCTTTTACAAGATTCTGTTTTATTAAATTTTTCTCACTTTTCCCACTGTGCTTTCTTGTAATTTTTAGTGCAATCCATTCCATGCCCAATTTCCTTTTGTATTATTTTATAACATAAAAATTCCGATTTCAATTGAACAGTGTGTTGTCTGAGTACAAATCATATTAGGAAATAATAATCAAAATGTTTACAATGAAATTCATTGTACTAGTATCAATTATAATAGTAATAACCATGTTTGTTTAACCCATTTAACATGCCTTCCTTATCTCTCTAATCGGGATGAAGGCTTTTTTTGTGTGTGTGTCAGCCCTCTGAAGGTCAAAAAACAGCACAGACGTTTTAAAAATGCTATGATAGCCCTTGTTTCATAATTCTGACAGTGATAAAAAGTAACTTTGTGACCAATCCTTTAGCACCTTCACAGGACTATAAAGCAAGGGAAAGCTAAAGTAAGACCCTAAGCACAGTTGCAGTTTCACTTAGTTATCATTTCATTTAATGATTGAATTGTCAGTCTCAATTGTGGTCACTGAATGAGGCCTACTTGTATTTAGTGTTTTTGGGTACAATAAACAAATATTGGAGTTTCCCTTTGTGCCTTTTCACATCAAGCAGATGCAAGGCAGGATTATTTTGAGTTTTTTTTCCTTACACCTTCTCCTTTTGTAATAGTACTGAGTTGTTTCTTATTTTATCTGAGCTGTTTCTACAAATCTTCCAGGTGATATTGGCTAATTTGGAAGATTTTTAATACCAGTTGTAAATAATGCTGAACCAAACCCACCACGATATGGGTTCATTCTGGCTTTTCTTAGATACTGTCATTTTTATTGTTCAGAAAAGAAGATATCTGCTACTTGATGTTTCATGCCCAGTGCCTCAACCATTAGACCAAACTGCCTCTCTGACATAGACCATCACAGAAACCTCAGCAAACATGCTATCAAAAGGAAGGCATCACAAGCAAGTCCAAACACAAGATTTGTGCTAGTGTTTTGCCACTTAAGCTTTAATGAAAAAAGAACCAGGTGGTGTACTAAATACCTTAATTGGCTAAAGCCTACTTTTCACTCAAATAATCATATTAAGCAATTAAATTAGCTGATCTATTTGAAGAGAATTTCTGGGATGCAAAATAAAGCATTTGTTTTGTTGTAAGCCACTTTCCCCTAATTTATATCAGTTTACCCAATCACATAAGTACACATTAAGTATGTTACTTACTGGGAAGATTTACATTTTATCTTAGTCTATTCTGATATGACACTGCAGTGCTTCTAACTGTGAATAAAGGAAATAAGTGAAAATCCTTACTACACATCCCTTTGTTTCCTTGTGCAAGAGAGTATCTTCTTCTCCATGGCTAATCTTATAGTAAATGGAGTGTTGTGGAAGACAAAAAGAAAAGAAATTAACACTATTGTGCTGTTGTTTTCCTACAGCAAGATCTAAGAAATTTAAGACATGGTTATTCTTTAGTTGTTTTTTCTGGATATTTGGTTTGCTAAACAACCTTTTTTTTTCCTTGTTCATTTCTTTCTTTCTGGTGTTTTCTTCCACTATTTGTTCTCCTACCTCAATTACTCATTTTCACTTCTCTCTTTCTGTTGGACAAGTCCATCCACTCTTGTAGCCTCTCCAGATTCAACAACATTCATTTGAGGAAAGCTTCCATAACTATTAGGGATACTTTAATTTGTCTTGATTAAAGTTATATTTGCATAATATGTTGTTTTATTAATAGAAAAAGAATTTTAAGAGACAAATATGCCTGCATATTTTGTAAATAGGAAAATTAATTAGAACATTTTACTGTTTTGACCTTTGGGATGTTATAATAATGAATCAATTTCCCAAAGCAATGTCTTTGGAAATTCATCCAAAGAACAGTGGGTATGAACAGCTATGTTTCTAATGAATACCAGTCTGCTATAAATTATTTTAATGCTTTGTCAGTCTAAGTAGCAGTGTGCAAGGAAAAAACTAAAATCCATTGATTTTGCACATTGTGCTCTGATGTTTTAGATCATTTTTTTTTCATTTTTTCATTTTATTTTATAGATCATAAGTCTAAACATCATAAGTCTGACTGTTTTCTTTTATAAATCTTATTAACATAATCATGCAAATAGACTGTGAAAGTGTTAATATTATATTATACATTTTTAAAAGTAATAATTTGTATAACTTATATACTGAAATTATTTTTCTCTTATACTTGAAGCCTGTCTCTCTATTAATTTATTCTCAACTAGATCTAAAATACCTATTTCATTATTATTATTATTTTTTGGGGGGGGGGAATCACAGGAATGATTAGTGCTCTTTATAGTTACTTCTGTTTTTAACCTGTTTCCTTTTGGACAAAATACTTCATGTCACATTGTAGTACCTTTTACTATAATTATCAGACATAATGGTATTATTAATATGTCTCATGGGGCCTTCAACCACATGGCAGAATACTAAATTTCTGCCAAGGAGATCTGCCAATTTCTCAGATGTACAAAGGACTGAATTAGGTATTTTAGCTTGCCTCATCTTAACACTCACTAAATCAGAATACAGTATTTTCCCACAGAAGACTATTCCTACATTTTAAAACATCAACATTTGAAAGCTTTACAAAATATTTCTGAAGAAACACAAGGACTTCCTTTCTCATTGCTTCTTCCCATATCAATATTTTGCTATATGTTGATTTGCTATTCTTTTACCAAAAGTAGTATTAAAATGCTACTTTTAATTATAATAGATACAAGACCACTTAATTATTCTGTTCTCTTGCCTTAAAAAATATTCTTCCATCTCTTCAGAAATTATAGACATTCTTCAAGGAGGTATATACACAACATCCAGTTCTTTACAAGATTATTTCTTGAACTTCCCACCACCTTTAGAAGCTATCAAGATGTCAGTTCTCATCGTGACGATTTTGTATTGAGTTAAGATAAAAGATCTTGTTTACTTTCTCCTAATACAACGTGGTATCAAAAACCTACTTGTTAACACTTGTCACATAGTGCAGTGTTCTGAGTATAACTATTGTCTTTTCTTCTCTAGATTGTCTGAATGCAAGGCTATAAACATCATCTTATTATAATTGCACTGAGGATTTTTGTTTTAAAGCCCAGCAGAGTACCAACCCCACTGACATTCTAAATTTCAAAAATCTTCTTTTTCTAGCTGTTCTTTAAAAACAAAACAAAAAAATTGCTATGATGTCACCAGTTAGTCATAGAGTAAAATAATACAAACATGCCTATGCAACATCTTTGCATAATCTTGTGTTGGTGAACATCATATACACTTTTGCATGCTGAGATGTTTACAATTTTTCCAGATATTGTTCAGAAATAAAATGGTTTCAAACATTGTGAGGCTACACATAGAATACAAAAATATGTTATATATGCCCCCTTAAACTTGAAACAACTAAGCAAAATTGAAATATAAATGTTCTTAGTTTTGGCTACAGATAGTAAATATTAAATCCATTAGAAAATTAAAAAAAAAAGTCACACTCACTTGCTGAATATTTACGAGGACACAAAACACATGTTCATACCAAACAGTACACATTTTAAAATTTCAAATGTTCAGTGCAAGCACAAGCACAAACACACACACACCTCTACACACATATATTCACATGCATGTCTGTATGCATGAGAAATGGTTCATATCAAATTATGCACATGGAAGCTTTGTTTGTCAGATTCATGTAAGGCTAAAGAGAACTTGTGAAAACTAAATAGTATTTATCAAATACTATTGATGAAAGCTATATTTCATCTAAAATTTTACCATTTTTGCTTCAATAATGGTTGCAGTTTTATATTTCAAGTTTTAGAATATTTTGAAAATGTTAATAATTATACCAGTAGAGGGAGGTAGCGATGTTTCAGTGTTATGTTTATAGCAGCTGTAATGAATATGTTTAAAATTATAGCTAGATGTCACACTCCATTAAGTATAATCTGCAGTACAGAACAAGTTCCAGTGTAGAACATGCAACGAACGGACCAATACTTAATATTTATGTTAATAAAAATACTTTAACAATATCTCAGAATGCAAAGTCCTACAGTATGAAACAGCAATATCTGTTCATGTCAACCATGGATGGTACCATCACATTATGGATTTAGAGTATTCCCAGAAAATCCTAGCAAATATACAAGATCAGGTCTTGCCCTTGTTTAAAGTTGAAGTTATTGGCAGAAGTATCTATCTATCTATATAT
>JAEANM010016151.1:0-13369 GCA_017656035.1 Myanophis thanlyinensis
TCGCCTCTATAAAAGAGTGTGGGGGAGGGGACGTGTCATGGCCAGGTCACTTCTTTCGGGCAGTCTATTTAAGTTCATCTTTCAGAAAACCAATGGTAATTTATTGAAATGACCTAAAGATTATTCAATAATACTGCTTTTATTATACAAGTAGTTGAGTTACAACCATTGGTTCAGCACCTGTTTGAAACTACAACAGTGCTGAAGGAAGGGAGTTATGACAGGAAATTCAAGCATCTTACCCCATTAAAACAAGCCCATTCTACTCCTGCCAACAGAGGAGCCTGCTGCAGATCCCATCAGTCAAGGAACTCCAGCTGGCAGGATCCAATGAAAGACCTTCTCCGCTATAGCACCAGCTCCTCTCGAACTTCCTAGCCTCTGGGGTGAGGTTTGCCCCTCTCCTTTATTCTTCCACAAGGACTTAGATCTGGCTCTGCCAGTTGACCTAGGGATCCAACAGGAGCGTAGCACACTGGAGGTGGCTACTGAACCTACCTCCCCAATTCGCTTCCTGCTCCCCCTTCACCAACTATTAATGTACCTTTATTGCTTGTTTTTACTGTTTCATTGCTTTGCTTTTCTTATGTTTACATTTTTCATCATTTTTTCCCATTTTACTGCTGTAAGCCACCCAGAGTAGCCTGAGGGTGATATGGTCAGAAAATAATTTTAACAAATAAATAAATCTAATTGTAACTGTTCCTTCTTTACATTTAAAGAAGTTACTGCATTCTGCAGTTTTTATTTTTAATTGTTCCTGGTGGCCTGCCCAATTAACAAATATATAAAAATCCAGAATTTATTCTAGCTAAATCTCCTGAACATTAGCTTTTTAAAAAAGATTTTACTTAGCTCTGTGTTTAAATTATCCTTTCAATTTTCTCACCATATCTTTCTCTAATTGGGGAACTTCATGTTATCTATTACAAGAGGAAATGAGTAAGAGTTCCATTGTAAGCTAAAAACCAAAACTGTACCTTATTTATCTACCTACAAACTCAAGTTTAAAAAGAAAATAAAACTGAACAAAACACTCTAATTACAATATAATGAAACAGTTCTTATTGCTAAATGTACATGAAGTAACTGCCATACTTAGAGGCACTGACTAATACTGTTTGCAACTGCAAGGAAAAACAGATCACCTTTCTAGATTTTTTTTTTAACTTTCAGCAGTTGGGTGTGACCTGTAATTAGGATAGTGAAGAAATTTATTTCTCCAACATTTTGCTCATGACATTACTTGTAAGACTCTCTTTACAGCAGAACACTGTGACACCATAAGCACTGAGGAGGCATTTATAGCTTTATCTGTTTAGATTAACGCCTGAGAATAAAGGTAAAGAATAAAATAAAAATAAAATAAATCAAAAATAAAGTATAAACTTGTAGTTTATTCAAAAGTAAATACTGTTGTTTTAAGTATTATTTATTTTCAAGTATATATAGGTATATAGCCATAGATATGAATTCCAAAATATAGTTTTGTTGTACATAAAATGACACTAAAATAAAATTGAAAATACCATTTTCTTATTATTATGGTTAGTCACACAGTCAGCCAGATGTTAAGAATGGATTTGGCATTTTTATCAGCAGATTTACAAAGTAGTAAAAAAGAGGGAGAGGTACAATTTTTGAAATTCATCTTCTCCCACTCCTCTTGCTAGAATTATTCCAGCTAATTTTTTTCTTCTGATTCAGAGACTCTTTTGTGCCAGGAAATACAGATATCTAAGTAATTACATTTAGGTGAGCAATGTCAGATCATCTGTTTGGACACGCAAGGAAAATGAGATAACTTTGAATTTGTTGTCTTCTAGAGTTGAAAGTCATCTGAAGGAAGTGTTTCAGGAAGAATTATTGATTGCAAGCCTGGGGAAATAAAAATTGAGACCAAATGCTTTTATTTGGAATGGAATACCATGACACACCAAAGACTATTATTCTGAAATAACTGAGACTATTCATAGAGTCCTTGCGAAAGTGAAGAAGTTGTGAAGATACAAATCTAACCAACAAGTATTTAATAAATCAGCCTTACATACTAGATTGTACCAAAGTTAATATAATTTGCCTACTCCTCTCCTTTAAAAAAAACAGTAGGAAAGACTTCAAGTGGAATGTTCCAAATTCTCTGAAAAAATGCAAGCTTGTTTGTTGATTTTTTTTGTTAATAAACCAACAACAAACAAATAAAAAGTTATGGTATCTATGACAAATCTGCTTTAAAATATTACACGCTGGCAATCTTGAATGACAAAAGAAAGGTAAATATCAATCAAACCTTTGTTATGGTCATAGACCATAACGGTAGAGTAGAATACAAACAGATATTTTTTAAAGTTAATAAAATACATAAAAGTAAATTACATAAAAACACAAATCTAAAAAACTATAAGAAGGATAAATATATTTAAAAAATAAAGATTAATACTGTATGCAGCTAACTAATTCTATCATAATATAAACATGCAATTCAAAAATCAAGTACTTTTATTAAGGATTGTATGGGGCATAAGGCACATCTTTTTTATCAATTTTGTCATAAATTGTCAATTTTTTATCATATCAATTTTGATAGCTGCTGCACAGAGTCTAGTAATATTATATATGGTAGCAGGATTAGTGTCTGCAAAGCAGCATAAAATTGTCCAGTGTGCCCTAGGTAATTTATACACTATGTGTAAGATGAGGCTAGTACAAATGTCTCTGTAATACAAGCAGCACAAAAGCACAGACTGTTGTTTTTGTAAGCCCAAAGTCACAGGGTCATTGCCTCTCTAGGTAGGAAATTTTCCTGTATTTGCCTTCAAGGACAGTTGAGGAGTGGGCATGTGACAGAATGAAAGCCCTGCAATGGCTAGGTATTCCAAGATTGGTTAAGTTACTATGGGAAAAGCAAATACCTATTGGATTCACTGGCAATGAATAATTGAGACGTGGCTAGATCCAATTGGTGTAATATGCTATTTAATAAGAGCTTTGGTGTAAGTCATATCCAATGCTGAGTAAAAAAAACCTGGAGAAAGATGAGATTTTAGTTGTCACTGCTTTCTTCCATGTGAAATGAAAGTCATACTCCATAGTTTGTGGGGCGAAGCCAGGGGAAAAAGAATAATTTGAGCCAATAATTGAATATGATCATCTAAACTCTGGCCTCCACTTTTGGGACTTGAAGGGTTGACCTTCAAAATTTGAAAGGAACAAATTCTAATAGCACAAAGTTGGAAAAGGGGCCCAGCTGGGCACTATAAGGAAGTTATGTTATTGGCTTAGCTTTGAATAGTTTTGAGTGCCTGTATGTATGATGACTGACAATCTTCACCAACACACTGCAGGTATATAGTGGCTAGCTCTTGTCTTAAGGAAGTTAAGCTCCTCTATGCATTTTCAATAAGGTACTTCCCATGGGATTTCCTGCTGTTAGAAGAAATTAAGTAAGTTCAGCTCTGATTAGTAAATTTAAATGGATGGGGAATTACTTGAGAATTCAAAAAACTAACCTGAAAAAAGGTAAGAAGCAAACCTGCTCCATCAGGCTGCCTAAACAAATTGTATGGTTGTACTCATATACAATAGACAAAATCTTATCTCTGAACAGATTTATTGTATCTGAATATATTTTAAAAAAATATTTAAGGTCACTCTATTTAGAAAGAAAAGCAGACCATTTATGTGGAAAGGTAATTGTTTTTTTTTAATCCGAGGTCAGGAACTTGGAAGATAAAGAAGAATGTTCATTACTAGCTCTAGCCTTCTACTAGAGAAGGCAGAGCTTTCTATTTCTCAATAATCTTCCCTGATAGTCATCAAAGAAAATAAAATCTAAAGCACAATAGAAAATGTATATATATACTGTACCTTGCAGTATAAAATTTACCCCATTCTCTGGGTTCCCCCCTTTGAACATTTGGTAGGAAGTAATAGGCCCAATTAGCAAGATCTTCTTTATTATGCCAGTGAAAGCAGACAAAGGAGTAGGCAGAAATGCTATTTTGTTGAGTTTCTATCTGCATAATAATTTTAGAGCACACTGGGCAACTGTGGCCCCTTTATAACATGTGGACTTTAATTCCCAGAATTCCTGAGCCAGCATAGCTGGCTGAAGAATTCTGGGATTTGAAGTCCACAGCTCAAAAAGAGGCCATAGTTGCCCACCCGTTTTAGAGCATTACAAAAGAATCCTACCAATATGATAGTAAGAATTCTATTAATCTACCTGTGTTTTATCATACTGATATACTCTCATTGTGTTTTTTTCATTATTGTTCTGTTTTACTTATAATGCCATCAATTTAAGAATTTCCCATCCTAAAAACATGTGACCCAAAACATACTTGCACATCAACTGTAATTGTTCTTAAATTGGTCACTATGCATATCAGTAGTTCAGCTTTCCAACTTCATTGTTCACTGTTGCAGCATGTTTAATGTACAGCTTCCAAACAGCTTTTGAAAGTAACCCAAGTTGATGAAAATGTAGCAAATTGGTTGTTATTCAGTGCTCATACCAGAATTCCATTATATCCATATTAAAAGATTTGAATTAGTAGCCCTCTGCTTTTCAGATATATTGAGTGTTAACTTTCATAGTTAATTTTCATAGTTTAAACAGTCTAGAGTTTGATTATTTAAATATACAACAATATCTACAGAAGAAACTCTTTTGAAAATGCTTCTGCTTTCAAATTAAGAACCCATATTTCTCACAATTTTCAAATTTCTTCAATTTCTTATACTGGTACTTATATCACGTTTCTGAGTATTTAAATTCATTAACACCTGTGCTATAAACCAGAGGTGAGATGGCTGTAACTTTTAGGAAACATATATTTAGCTATGTGATCATATTCTGACTGCACAAGCCAATATGAACTATTATAATCTGTATGCCATTAAAACTCTTGCATTTGTAATATTTAATTAGGAGAAACCAATGTACCTAAATGGACTACTTAGAAAATATTGGGACCCATTACTATGGAGGGAATGACATTTGGGAAAGTTTTGCAGCTGCTGCTACATGGCCTTTACCATGCTGCTGTGGTCACATAATCTTCATTTTCAATGTTTCCAGCCTCTAGTACAATACCTTACTTCCCCTACCCCCACCCCCACCCCACATAGCAGCAGTCACATATCTATTTGCTAGGAAAAGAAGGAGAGAAGGGAGGAAGGAAAATTGCTGCCACTCACTGACAGCTTCCCACAAGGAAACTCAATACGGAAGCCAACAGACAGAAGTTGCTCCCACTTCCCCTGATTATTTTGCCTGCCTGTGGTTACTCTGTTTCTCTGTTATGTAAGGAAATCTCTGAAAAAGTGATCTAATAGGTTATGTGTTGTGTAGTCTGTAATTAAAATTTAGAAGTATTTGGTTAATAACAATTTCTTTGATTAGCTAATTTTCTCGTCTTAACCAATAATTTCCAGCAAAAAAAAAGTATAGCCTCAAACAACTTGCTAAAATGGGAAGATGCACTAAGAAAAAATGTGTTCCTTTCTTAGCTTAACTTCCTAAACTACCTCAGAGATTTCAGCGATGCATATTACATAATTAGAATAACTAGAGCCAATTCAAGTGTCTGTGTATATTTTTACTTACTTAAAACAGCTTGCTTTCATACTGTCCTATAATGGTGTACTCACTTAAGCACTGAGACAAACTGATATCATGATGACATTTATTTATACCGATATTAGGCTATGTAATTTGTATATTACAGGAATGGAATAGCTATCAGCCCAATTTCAATGATGGCTTATTGAACCAGTTACAAACACTGTGGCTTAATACAGCTTGTAACACCCCATCCTGCCCCCATATTAAGACTAAATGGTTCTTAAAATACATTTTTTCAGACTCCAAACAACTGTATTAAGACTTAACATACAATAAAAAAATATGTGGGAAGGCACTAAGCACAAGAGACTTAAGTTACTAAACTATCAATTTAGACAAAAGCATAGGTGGCATTTCTCAGAACTCATTCATTAAATAAGATTAAATTGAAATTACTTATTCACTGATCTAACAGTTATACATTTAACTGATTTCAGTTATTTATTTTCAAGAGCATGCTCTTAGGCAAAAAGATTTTCCATGAATTGTTTGTCTTCCCTGGTCTAGCTTCAAGATTCTTTGATAGGTTTGACAGTGATCTAAAGCTGCATTTTCCCTAAAGATCTGAAACCAGAATATACATTCTGTTGCTAAACAAAACAAATTAAAATGCACAACAGTAATTATCACCTTAATTTAGCATATAAAATTCAGAAAGCAATTCTATCCTCTACCAATTTAGCATTTGTAGTCCAATCAGCTACCACTGAAAACATGTCAACTTTTGAGATACCTAACATGGCTCCATGTAAGGATATATAGAACCACTAGTACATTTGTGAATTTAAAATTAGGGGTTCCAATTAAATAGAAGTCAAGCAGCTGAAGACTGAATTGACAATTGCTTTATTAGGTTTGTAGAACAAAGTCATTATCTAGTTCTAATCTAACCCATTTTTTAATCCCTCATATTAAAAAAATACAGTAAGTTTTCAAAAATATTCTAAAATCGGGACATCACCCTTGTGAAAGGCTTTTGTTCCACACCTAAAAACTAAATTTCATGTGAAAGACTATATACATCAACTGTGAAGCTCAACTAATGGTGCAAGAAAATGACCATTTCTAACATATATAAGAAATGAAGACACAGGTAGTCCTCGTGTTATGACAAATTACCGTAGTTCTAAAATGTTCATTCCTAAGCAATGCAGCTGTAAAGCGCAATGTCACATGATTGCATTACTTAGAGAGGATAATCCCTGCATTCCCCAATTCCACCATTAAGCATGGATTGTGTGATATTTTTTGAGCACCTCCTTGTAACTTTCTGCAGGCTTCCCACAAGCGAAGTCAGTCGCAATTGGTTCACAAGCAGGCTGGTAGTAGGTGACTGCTGCTGGATGTGGGAGGGAGGAAATGAGTACACAGGTGGCTGGGGTGGCGTGACATGAGCATGGCAGAGCTTGGAGTGGCTGCTGCTGGAAGTGCAAGAAGCATAAGGTGCAGGCACAGCAGGTGGCTGCTGCCAGCTGGGAAAGATAACAAAGGGATTTGTGGGTCACCAGGGAGGTGCACTGAAAGTGCAGTGGTGCTGTTGCAGAGTGTGCAAGTGCCTGGGGAAGTGTAGCAACAATGAAAAAGGGCTTGGAGAAGGTTCACAGGTAAGTAAATAAGTTGCAATCTCCCCTGCGAGCTTTCCATTAACTTTGCTTGTGGGAAGCTGGCAGGGAAAGTTGCAAATCATGATCATTTGATTACTGAACATTGCAACCATTGTAATTGTGAACCAGTTGCCAAGAACTCAACTCATGACTATGTCTATCTTCAAGAGGTGTCTATCTTCAAGTGGTGGTCCTAACCACCACTTGTTCAGCATCACCATAACTTTGAACTGTTGCTGAACAAGTGATTGTTAACCAAGGACTACCTTGAAACGCAGAACAACAAAAGTTAAACTCATGCACATATAGCCCTACAGGCATGTAAAGAGTCATCTTAAAGTTCATTTGAGCTTACAGCAGACAAAACAAATGGGAATAAATTTTGTAACAAATTTTGAGAAAGTTTTAGGATAAGGAAAAAAATATGTTTAAAAAGAAGAAAAAACCCTTAGATTCTGATATGACATTTCCTGTTTTAACTCTTAACTCTATTCCCATATGATTATCCACCTGGATCAATTACACACACAGTTTTGCACAATTCAGTAATTCAAGGTTTAAGGTTGTAATGTAGAAATATATTTCTATAATCTAGGGCAGGCAATCCCATTTAGGTGGTAAAACCTTTTTGCCACTTTTTACCACTCAGGCTGATTATGATAAGGAATGAACATCTCAAATAAAATTGCCAACAAAAGCCCATTTTTTGTATTATGGTTTTCTTATGTGTTCTGCAAAATTGCAAACATTAAAATGTATGAAGGTATCCTATCAGCAATTATCCCATTTAACTCAATGTTGTATTTATGGATGGAGTTTCAGACATTAGTTCTACTAGACTTCATAAAGTCGTTAGGGACTGAAAGCTTTTCTAATGCAACATTTACTATATTAATGAAAAGATCATTGAGGGTCATGAAGCTGCTTTTTCTGGAATCAGGTGTTTGACTTCCACAGCTGCAGTACACTCCCAGAAAATACACATTAAGGACCCATGCAATTTAAAGTAGCATTCCCCCTTCCTCTCCCTCCCTTATTCTTGTAACAGTACCAACACATTAAGCTTTGTGGATAACTAACAGCTCCTAATAGCTGCTACTCTTGCATCTATTCACCCAATTTATAAAATTCAACCATTAAGAAGTAATGTTTCGGCTAGGATACATATTGAAACATGAACTGTAAGATTGCTTCCTTCAACATATAATGGCCTCTTGGGGAAACATGAAAAGCTTGGGTTTTTAAATAATTCCAAGCTTCTCCTATTGTACACAAGCAAAAGTAATTCCATACAGCTTTCTGTGTAAGTTCATAATACACACATGGATTTTCTTTCGCGTCCCCCTCTCCCAGCAACTGCATCCCTTGCAAAGTGAAACAGTTGGAGAAAATACAGTAACATTTACATATATAAATAATAGTCATATAAATATTATATAAAAGAACCTTTACGAGAAGGGATGGCTTTACTTCCTTCAAACCTTCTAACTTCCAGGGGACCAAACTGTGACTAGGGAAAAGGAATCCCAGACTCTTCATACAGACAGAATAGAACAAAACAGAAGGACAGTGTTGGAAGGGGCCTTGGAGGTGTTCTAGTCCAACCCCCATCTGCTCAGGCAGGAAACCCTTTACCATTTCAGACAAATGGTAGTCCAATCTCTTCTTTAAATCCTCCATTGTTGGAGCATTCACACCTCCTGAAGGCAAGCTGTTCCACTGATTTAATTGTTCTGTCAGGAAGTGTCTCCTTTAATTCTAGGTTGCTTCTCTGCTTGATTGGTTTCCATTCACAGCTTCTTCTCCTGCCTTCAAGGCACTTTGGAGAACAGCTTGACTTCCCACTTCTTTGGGGGCAACCCCTGAGACTGCTACCAGGTAACCCCCCTTCTTTTCATTAAACTAGACATGCCCCCAAATCCCACAGCAACCGCTCTTTAGGTGTTTCAGCCTCCAGTTTCCCATCAACTCCACCTTTAAAGCGTTCCCCGTTATGCCCAAAGCCGGCTACGGTGGATGACGAGCAGGGAAACCCGACATCAGCAAAAAAGGACAGAGACGGCCAGCGAGCTCCGAAGCCTCTGCAAGTCGAAAGCCCGAAAACTCCATCTCAAGCGAAGCCAAGCCTCGAGGAACGGAGGACGACTGGGCGGAGGAGGAGAGCCGCCGGCCCAGGGAAGCAAGGCCAAGCAGGGAACGCCTTCCCCCCCTCCGCCCAACATAACCGGGGATAGGGGGTTGTCCACGACTGGACAGCACCCGGCTTCCCAAAGGAGACCCGTTGCTGTCCGCCACAGCAGCAGCACCTCCCTTTTTGCCTCGCTTCCTTCCTTTATCCTCGAAAGCGAGCCCGGCGCCGCCCCCGCCCACTCGTCCGGCCTAGGCGCCGCACCTCTCCCAAGCCTGGCACCCTCCGAAGGGGCCCTTGCTATGCCCCACTTCCTCCGCCCGGCCTTGGCCAGGCAGGCACAAAGCCCCACCGGCGGCCACCACAGACCCCCGAACGCAATGTTCAACCCTACCTGACAAGCTGAGCCCCCTCCACCACAATACGCCTGCCACCCTGTGCCCCGCCTATGTCACGGGCGGCAGCCGCAGCCAATCCTCGCTGGCTTCTCCCGACGCCGACAACCAATCGCTTTATCGCTTTTCCCCAAAGCAGCTCACCCCCCCCCCCGCCCGCCCGGCCGGGAAGACAATCCGTACGCCGTCCAGCCCTCTTCGGCGAGAGGGAGAAGCAGCTGGTCGGTACCGCCCAATGAATCGAGGCGAAAGTGGGGGGGGGGGGGGTCTCGAGCTTCAGAGCGGAAAGGCTATTGGCGGGATCGCGTGGGAGTGGGTGGGCCAACGAATGGGGGTGTTTGGTTTGATTTCCTCTCGTCGACTAAGGAGATATGGGTTTAGTAGCTCAGCGAGGAAAGCTCTAGGCTGTGTTTCTCAACCTTGGCGACTTTAAGATGTTTGGACTTCATCTCCCAGAATTCTGGATGTTTGGATTTTGAAGTCCAAACATCTTAAAGTCGCCAAGGTTGAGAAACACTGCAAAGTGGGGGCAGAAGACCCGTACGGGAAGCCCTGGTGATGTAGTAAACTGGACGTTTTGGGTGTAAGCTCATCGGTGGAGCTTCTTCTAAAGTTTGCGATATACTGAGCTTACCTGAATTCAGCGGGAGCCCCTTTGTGTCTAAATATAAATGCGCCGAAGACTTCGCCTGAATCTTTCAAAAAGTCCTCGTAAGGCTGGAATGGGTTCCGTTGTTTCACCGGCAAGCAATTGAAAACTATATTTCTAAGGTTCGGGCTACTTTTGATTCAAACCCATAGCTGCAAATTGCGTTAAGGAAGGAAACTAAACTACTTTACAGATCAACTTCGCCACAACCTGCACGATTCTGTAATAGTTGGGGCTTCTACACAAGTCTAGTGTCTAGCAACACACACACACACGTGTTAAATTGAGAAGTACATATGAAGGCTTTTAGAAAGACTGCATACATAGTTGTAAATCTATCCAGATTCGTTTAATTTAGCCTCTTTTTACTGAAAATAATTATGAGAATTTAAGTACTTTTAATTGGACTGTTGTGGCATATTGTTCATAGTGCCCTACTAAGAATTCTCCCTGCTTTAAAGCAGTTGAAACAAGGACTTTGCTACTATTATGCCAAAGGAGACTAAAATTCGTTTTGTTAAGAAGGTTAGCTATAATAACAGGTGTGATTGTACTGTACCTCTCCTCCAACTCAATTTAGAGAGGGCTGTAAAGCACTGGGAAGCGGGATATAAGTAAGTGCTATTGCTATTATTGGGCGCAAGTTTGGAGTATTAAATAACATAGCAGAGTGTTTGTATTTTTAAGCATCTGGAGTTAGACACCAAATCTTCAGACATTAGAGGAAAGGAAGATTGTTTGGTGTCAATGGTTGTTTGAGTATGACAAGCAATTAATTTTCTTATTTTGTCACAAGGTTTCAGTTGTCATTACTTTAGAGTTTATATTATTATTTTAGATTCTATGGTTAAAAATTCTAATTTATTTCTTGCTTGGCTACTCACATTCTTTCTATTCCCTTTTATTTTTAGTGGATGCATCTTTACTACAGCTATTAAACTGTTAATTTTAGCTTCCCAGTTAATTAACTTCCTTGAGTTCTTAATATTTTTACTTTTTTTCCTTTAGCTGACTTATTTCAGGTTAAACTTTTAAAATAATTTGTGTCACTCATCCTTTCTGGAAACTGATGGTTCACTTTTTAGCTCTGAGCATTGTAAAGTGTGATTTCTCTTCTCTGAACTAGATGGGACTATTTAAAATTAGGCTAGGTATTTGAAATGATAAAATGGAAAGTTTTTTTTTATTTACCTTTTGCTGCTAGCCGGAGATCAAGAAATTGTTTTCCAACCATCATCACCCAGCATATGGAATTAATAAAAGTACTAAACCATATGTAGGTGTATATGGTGACAAATCAACTATTACAGACACATGGAAATAAGTTTCATCTGTAAACTATTCAAAAAAGAAAGTAACAAAAGGGTCAAAGAAAGAGGCAGATATCCTTAAATATATCCTTCCTTATCACACACTTATTAACCAACATAACATTCAGACAAGCCCCACATAAATAAGAACAATAAAAAAGTCCACATTTAGAGATAATCAAGGAAGAAACAATACAGGTAATCTTCAGTTTATGAGTGACATGACCATTTTTCACTTTTACAACTGTTGCAGTATCCCTGTGGTCACATGATAAAAATTTAGATGTTTAGCAATTGACTCATATGTATGGTGGTTGCAGTGTCATGGGATCATGTGATCACATTTTTGCAACCTTCTAATAGGCAAAGTCAATAGGGAAACCAAATTCACTTAACAACCATGTTACTAACTTAACTGCAGTGATTCACTTAATCACTGTGGCAAGAAAGGTTGTAAAATGGGGCAAAACTCACTTAACAAATGTTTCACTTAGCAACAAAAATGTTGGGCTCAGTTATGGTCATAAGTCAAGGACTACCTGTACTTTAATCAAGTCAAGAAGGACAAGCTACCATATATAGGCAGCCAGAAAAGTTTACTTCCCCATTCATTGAGGATATTATCTACAGCAAGCTTGAAGAACACCAAGAAGCCAACTGGATAAGATAGTTTCAAATTGCTGTAACCCTTCAAAAACCTAGAAAAACAAATCTAGTTAAAGATGAGAAATGGACAAATTTGTAAGCCTCAGGTATCTGTGAATGTTCATCATTTTAGCTATATTTTTAAAGGCCACATTATCTGCTACTCTACTCTTGTGATTCACAGACCATTTTGATATTTCTAAATTACCAGTTTCATCTCTGGTGACTACTTTTGTGACAGTACTGACAATTCTAATATACTGCCCATTTTATTTAATGCTTCCCCAAAACAGTTTCGATAAAGCAGGGGTGTCAAACACGTGGTCCATGGGCCGGATGCGTCACGTGATGGCCCTGCCCCCACCTGGTTTAGCGAAGGGGGAAAAAGTCCCAATACATCATGTGATGACACCATGATGATGTGACATCCCTGCCATAAAGCGAGGACTTTGAAAAACCCGCTGAGTTCTGTTATATAAATATCTATTTAATGAGGTTTTTTGCTCAGTATAATCAAGGGATTAAGATAAATTTTGTTTCTCCAAATCTTATTGCTACCTTTTCTTTGTGTTCATTGTTCAATATGTGCTTCAGTACTGTCCTTTAGTTTTGATTCCCCCCCCACTTTGTTATGCTAATTACCCAGGTCCACCTTGTCATATAAATCAGGTAGAATTAATTATTGGGGGAAAGCTTGCTATGAGAAGAATGTGAACCTTTAAAGACAATTACATGCCTGAAAGTTGAGTATAAATATAAGATGGGGAATATGTCATTATCACTTATGCAAGATAGTAAAGCAAATATTAAATTCCACCATAATATAAACTCATGGATATATTAAGGAAACACATAGCAGTAAGGTAAAAAATATTAATAAAAGAATGATTCTTTTAAGAAATCAACCATAATAATCTCATTTCATCAGCCGAGGGCCCAGGGTAGGGGTGGTGGGGTGGCAGTGGTCATCCAGGAGGTCCTTTGTCCTAGGGAAACCACTGTTCCGCAG
>JAEANM010016152.1:0-13369 GCA_017656035.1 Myanophis thanlyinensis
TTGATTTGATTTGATTTGATTTGATTTGATTTGATTTGATTTGATTTGATTTGATTTGATTTGATTTGATTTCTATAGCTTCCCAGCTCAACCAAATGACTCTGGGCAGTTTACAATTCTAAAATTATAAAATAATTGAAAACAATCTAAAAAATTTAAAGCAATAAAAAAACCTCCACAAAATAAATTTAAAAACGAGCAAGCTAAGAAAATGTAACAGCTGTGTTGAGGATATTATTTTCCATTAACATCTTTATAAAACTGTCTTAATTTTATCACTTGAAGTCCTCTTCAACTATTTTTTCTGGGTTTTTTTTTAAATTAAGTAACCAATATTGTATTATGCTATGTGACACTATACTATTCAAAACACTTTTGAATACAGAGGTGTCTAAAGTAGTCTGTTTCATGTTTCATATTTGCATGAAAATAAAGTTAATCTTTAGGATGAAAATTCTGTCACATGGGCTGAAAGCATATCTTTGCTTTCATGAGCAGCATTTTACTTAATTGCAGTATTTCTACACAATTTCTACATATTCTTTCAGCTCTCCTCAGCATCACTAGCATGACATAAATATTCAGATATAATCAACTGATTAAATAATTACTAGTTCTCCACTATAATGAATAGTTATATGTGACATATGTAACAAACATAAAAATATTTCTTAAAAAATAACTAATTGAAGGCCTACTGAAGGTAAGATCAGGAAATGGAAAAAAAAAATCCCAGAAGAAAGCATTGACAAACCATTTTTATTCTGCTGTCAAGATAATTGCAGAGACATGTCTAAGAATTCACCAGATGTTGAGCTCAATTCAGAGGCTTCACTTTATTTACTGTATTACTTATTTGTTTTTCATTGTGGAATGCCTTGAAGATAATGTTCTTATCATCCTACAGATGTATAAATACCACTGAAGGTGGAGATGGTGAACCTGTACCTCTTGTGCTTTGTAATCAGTCCAAAATTCCTTTGGAAAAACAGAAATGTATCCTCTATTGTCCTAATGAATGTGTGGTGTCTGAATGGAGTCACTGGAGTCCATGCCCAGAGGTACTTTAGTTCTGCCATATTTAAAATATTTGCTATTTTTAAATATTACAGGATCACCTGTGACATGCTTAGATCCATAATGCCATAAAAAGAAGGGACTAAAAATATATTTTTTCCTAAAACCCAATATTGTTGCTAGATGGAATGATAGTAAGCTCTTTCTCTAATGAAGCAATGTATGTCTTTTGTTCTTCAATAAATACGCATTTCTTAGATTGTCATTTACAGTACCAGTACTGCCATTTGCTTTGCACGGGTCTACCCTTGAAGAGCATCACGGCTCTTCCTAGCAATTTAACCACAGTGACTCAAAATGAGAGGAGCAGGTAATTATGAATGTCTGAAAATCTGTATATGTTAAGCCTCTTCTCCGTGAGCTGGATCAGTTGCTAGTAGGCTTCCAGGTTCAGTTCAAGGTGGTTTCAGTTACCTATTCATGAAATGGGATCTGGTTACCTGAGGAAGCACCTTTCCCTGGTTGGGTCTACCCATCCCATCAGATCCAGCAAAACAGGCATGCTATGGGTCCCATCTACTAAAGGATGCCATTGTAGAGGACCTAAGAAGTGAACCTGTTCTATTATAGTACCAGCTGTTTGGAACATCTGAATCCTTCTGAACACATGGTTGTATCATGGGCATGGGGTTCAGAACATGTGACAGAGTCAATGCGATAGTTGTCTTACAAAGAGTTTATGGTTTGATCTTGGCTACCAATTTCATATATAGCATTGTGGTGATGTTTTTGTTGCTTTTCCAGGATTTGTTAGCTGCCCAAGTCATCACAATAAGATGGTGACCATATAAATTTCCATCTATCTAATTTAATTGCTATAGTGATCTTCTATTCTCAGCGTCCATGTATAGTAAATGTACAGTAAATGAATAAGCTGAGAAACCAAAACCTTTCTGAAGATTCAGTGGCAGCAATGTTTAAACCAAAAGCCTTTTCTTGTTCATGTCCAAAACCCGAATTGCATGAAAATATTTCAGGCATTTCATGGGCCTGATAGTTCCCAAGGTGTCATACTCCCAGATGTAAGCAATGTATGAGATGATAAAGAGATTTCTCTATTATGAATGCCTATGTGTTTTCTGTAAAAGGAAAATATCCTCCATATATGCTATTAATAATTGACAGCAAAAATATAGATCCCTGTGAATGCCTCATGAAATTCATAATTGATCCTTAAGATTTAATGTGAAGAGTTTGCATTCATATTTGAAAAAGAATCTTCCTGAAGAAACAGTCCTTCATATATGCTATTATGCTGTCATTGTCATATTGTCATCATTCTATTGACATTGTAATAAGCAAATCATTTTTAATAGCTATGTTGTTTTCCTACTAAGACTGTGAACCAATACAGATTCAATAAGCCTGGCTTCTAAAAATATTTAAATGCACTACCATATGCAAATGCTGCAAATTATTTTTCATGGTTGCTCTCAGCATAACAATCCACTCAGTTCTTTAAAAAAAAATCTGTCCTATGGATTCTTATTTGCCATTATTCGGTTATATTCTTTCACAGGCAAAACAATAAAACTATAGAATAATACTCTCAGTTTGATTGCTGTCAAACTAAATCTATATTCAAATCATCGTACTACAGATAGTTCTTGAGTTAAAATGGTAAACAAGACTGCCGGGATTGCTATCACTAAGCAATAAAGTTCTAAAGCACAATGTCATATGATCACATTGCTTAGCAATAGTTATGGTAACCCCAATGGTAACCTCAAGACACTTGGGTTATTAAGAAAGAAGTAGCAGAAGTCCCAAGTAAGGAATTTGGGAGTGCCCATGGGGTGGTGGTTGCTGTGAGGATATAGAGGGGAGGCTGAGAGTGGCCCTAGGAGGCCCAGTGCAGTTGTGTACGAGCACAGGAACACAAGTTGCATGGATGGTGCTGTGTAACCTGAGCACAGAAAGACTGGAGGATAGACAGTGTGGCAGGACACAGACATAAAAAGACTGGGAGATGGTACAGAAAAGTATGAGTGCAGGAAACTCAGAGGATGGATGGTGTAGCAGGGCATAGGTGCAGGAATGCTTCCCCCAGGTGAGGTTGAAAGTTGGAAGCATGGTTCGTCAGTGGTTCACCTCCTTTCTCCTTTCTCCTTTCTCCTTTCTCCTTGCCCAGTTCCAATTGAAGTTGGAGGGGAGAAGAGATCTATCTTGGGTTCCTCTTAACTGGGATACACGAGGGCTTGGGTCTCTTTCCTCTTCTATTTAACATCTGGATGAAGCTGGTGGGTGAAGTCACCTGCCAGTATGAGGTTCAGTATCACTAGTATATATCTCACCCCAAACCAAACAAGCGCTTACTCAGGACCTAGAGATTCTGCGAGTCTAGATAGTGAGGAACCATCTGCAACTTAAACCTAGCAAGATAGAGTGACTTTGGATTTTGGGGTCCCCTGTATCTAGAGGGTTGCCATTTTCAACTCATGATGGGGTTGGGTCCCCCAGACAGAATTGGTGTGCAATTTAAGGAACCTCCTAGACTTTCATTTCCTTCCTGAAGAAAGGTTTGCAGCCATGGCTTATGGGCGTTCTTTGGACTACCCATCCAGTAGTTTGATAGGGTTACCTCACCCCAAGTCCCTTTAATTATATGTGGTCAGTGAGCTTTCTTGTAGATGTACCAATCCTATACAACATTCTATAGATGCGTCATGCGCTGGCCATGCCCACCCTCAGGTTAAGAAAGTCGCGATACATCAAGAGATAACGTGATGTCACGAGTTTGACACCCATGCTATAGAACATCCTCCCCTGTGAGAGATGGAGTGTCCTATCTTCCTTACCTTACAACCAGGTTTTCCTCTCAGGGAGGCGGGCATAATGTCAGATTAGCTCTGATGATGGTGTGTTCAAGTGTTAATCTTTTGTTTTTATTGTGTGTGTATTTGTTAGCTGCCTAGGGTTGATTAAGGTAATATAGATGGCCATATACATTTTTTTCAAATAAATAAATAGATACACTACTGATATATGGCTAAGATGCTAATAATACACAGTAACTGTATTTGTCCAGGGCCAGAGGTAAAATAAAGGAGAATATTTGTAGCTCAGGATTAAAATGAGAGGTCCTTGGTGCTCTCTGAGCTTGGTTGTTTTCTTGCAGATCTTTTATTATCCAAATTAGGTAACATCATCAGTGTTCCTCATTGAAACTGAATTAGTTTGTGTAATAAAGCAGCAAGAAAACAACAATTCTCAGAGAGAACCAATGACACCCCCCACCCCCCGCAAAGGCAAAAACTTGTACAATTCAAATCAATCTCACTACACCATTCTAACAGGTTTATATTACTTTTCTCTCTAGTGCCTCAAACCATTCTATTTTTTATCTTATTCTCATTTTTAGTTCATTGTGCTGTTTTTCTATTTTGTTGTGCTATATCTTACTAGCCAATGACCATTGTAGTCAATAGTAAATTGTACTAAACAGTAGCTGTATTATGGATGCAAGGTGTAAAAATTTAAGGTGGATGAAAGTCATATCCAGCAGGAAACTATATTTGGATATTTGGGATTCATGAAAATCCCAAATACTTTGTATTACAACCTTTTTTAAGAGCCTGGAATATGATGAAAGAGAGAGAGAGAAAGGGAGGGAGGGAGGAAGAGAAAGAGAGAGAAAGAGAGACAATTTGTTTCTATAGGCCTGTTTGCCACATTCTTGAAAATAAGAGATTTTTTTTCTTAGTCATATAGAATTCCTTTTATCTGGGAATACAAAATCTGTGTGATAGAATATCTTTATTAGATTAATATAAGTGTACTAAACAGTTTTCTAGCTTTCAAAATTTTAAAAAAACTTTTTCAGAAAGTTTTTTTTAGATACTTGAAGGATGGTGGAAAAAGGAATAAACATAGCAAGGGTTCAATCCATACCGCTCTCAATTTCAGCATGGATGAAATACTAGAGAATCTGCAGATGTGAAAATTAGTTTTTATCAGCCTTTCTTGTGGTGTGAAGTTGCACTAGAGATTCTCCCAAGGCTTGTTAAGAATAGGAAGCAAGCAAATATTTGTTAGGGATTCATTTTTGGAACTGTAATATCCAGTTAAAACCGTTTTATCCCTATGTGAAACATGAGGTTCCTTTGATAAGTTTAAAACAGAAAAGAAAGGTAATTCCACTTAACGGTTGAGGCCGATATCTGATATATGTGCAGGGGAAAAAAAACTCTGTGGCATTCACTATATCTACAAATTTATATTTATACTACTACATACAGGTAGCAGTCCTCAATTTAGGCCAGTCACTTAGCAGATTCAACATTCAAACAGTCAGGCTCCCCCTCCCCATAGTCACATGATGACATTTTGGGCACTTGGCAAACAGGCCACATTTACAGCTGTTTGCAGCATTCCACAGTCACATGAGTGAGTTTTACCAAAAAACAGTATTTACTTCTGGTTTTCAGCAACTTTCTGTAGGAAAAAAAAATAGTCAAAATATTGGCTTTATAACTGTCACAAGATACAACCGTCTATCAGGCCTGTGGTAACTAACTCAAGGACTACTCAGAATCTATTAACAGATATGATTAGTATTATTTATATGATTTATAAACCAGTTATATATTCCATTTTTTCTTCTTACCTAAGGTTCGTTTGGGAATTCTTGCATCAAGACTATGTCTTGCCTGTTTCAATAAACATGGGGAAATTAAATTGAAGCATATTTCTCTTCAGAGACTTCATATGAATTCCACTTACAATTGTAGGTTCACACATCATTACTTGATTTTCTCCTTCTGCACAGACAGCAGAGAAAATATCATCTATTAAATATTCAGCGTTGAAGAACTGTGGCAATACCTGTAATGTCTTGGCTCTCTGTTCATCTGACTTGGAAATGTAATTAATTGACTTCACTTGAATTCATCAAAGCACTCTTAAACTGAGTTAATATGCAAGTTGGGCCACAACTCCCTGAAATAATTATCTCAGATTTATTGTATCTGCTGTCAGATTTTTTAATTTATTTTTTTGCTTACAAGAATGATAACTCCTAATATTTCATCTGAGTGACCTCTTTGTTTGCATCAAATGTTCACATTTAAAGTAGCTAATTCAGGAGAGTTTGAAAACCATTCATTTAATTATGTAAATGGCAAGACATGGGATGAAAGAAAAAAAGTATAATGTTCCCTATTGTGGATCAGCAACACTTTCATAACTTATCTGACCATTAAATATGTTCTAATAAATAAAATCGGTATTACTAAAGTATTAATGGATAACTTCAAAAGTGGAAATAAGATATATGATTAGTTTCACTAACTTTTTTTAAAAAAAGTTTTTTATTTTTGAGACAAACATACAGAAAAAACATACACAACATTAAAAAAACATTAAAAAAAACAAATCGTCCAGTTCTATACTTAGAGTGTGTCAGTTGGTTACAAAAAACAGTATTTTTGTACTATTCTTTCATAGTCTTCCTTTATAATTATATTCTAGTTCATCATTTTATTTATCTTATGTTAATATGTATACCTATCTATTACTTATTTTTTGGACTAATATTTTATTCCTTCACTTTCATGCAAGAATTCTCAGTATTTATACTTCCAAGTTCAACCAATGGCTGTATATTTTTATATTCAATCTATATCTTTATATTGATTTATATTGATTTTACAAAGGCAAATTAATATGTTTCAATAACTACATCCTTTCTCTAACCACTGGTAAAATAAATCCCATATCTATAAAACGGTTTTTCCTCTTGTTCTCTTTCAAATGTCAATTTACTCATTTCTGCACAGGCCATAATTCTCTTAATCACTTCCTCTTGCATAGGTGTTTTTTCGTTTTTCCAATTCTTAGCAAATATAATTCTTGCTGCTGTCAATACATTTACAATCAGATATTTCAATTCTTTGTTAAATATTTCCGGCATAATTCCCAACAAAAAAAATTCTGGTTTCAGGTCTATGTGTTGTTTTATCATCTTTCCAACCATGTGTAGAAAAGTTTCACTAACTTTTGACAGCAACACCTGGATATTTTAGATCATAATTCTGAATTGGCTATAGAGGAGAATTCAAATCATTTCCTTGGTAATGTTGGAAATGGCTCCAACCAATCAAATAAAACAATTTGGATTGATGAAAACAAAAAGCCTTTATTGCAATAAAGTAGTGATGACACAGAATAAAAACATTTTGCAGAATGGGTGATACCCTCAACACAAAACATGAACAAAAAATAGTTCAAAGCTGAGACAGACACACCAGAATTCCACAAAGCAAGCAAATATATATCATATCATCCTAACGTCATATTTCCCTCCCTCTGAGGTATGCCTTCAGGGGTTACAACTAATCCAAGGCTGTCTCTAGGGTCTAATTTTTTTTACCTATTTCTCATGTTACATTCCCCTTAGTAACATCAGGTAACTTAGAAAGTATTTCTTCATAAATGGCTTCTTCCTTGGCGTTAGGGAATGTTCAGGAATTTTTTGGTGCCAGCATGTAACAGAGAAACAGAGACCCACCCAACTCCAAATGCTTCTAATACATATCCATATTACTATATTTGTGCTAACATGTATGTATATACCATTTTATTTTTGAATCTTATAATAGTCCTTACAGTAACAAGATTAAAATTAATAGTTTCATCAATGCTCTTATACCTGAGGATAGGAAACTATAAACTCCATTCTTGTAGTCCTCAGAACTATTCCAAAATTTAGTACTGTGGTTGTTGAAAATCAGTAGCTTGTAATCTCATGATTTTGGGTTGGGAACATATACAGACTCTGATAAAAAGCCTAGGAAAAACTATAGGCAGTTTAAAAAAGGACCCCAAACTCTTCCTGCAAAATATATGAAAAGAAATTAAAAATCTCAGTTGCTGCCATATATTTATGTAGTAGCCAGACCTATTATCCACTCTCTGCATCTTAAAAAAAAGGTGAAAGGCAAATACTGACTAATCAGTTGGACACAAATGTTCTAAACATACCCTACATTTAAGTACAGGTAGTCCTCGACTTATGACCACAATTGAACCCCAAATTTATGTGGCTAAACAAGACAATTGTTCAGTTAATTTTGCCCCATTTTACGACCTTTCTTGACACAGTTGTTAAGTGAATCACGGTGGCTATTGAGTCAATGACATGTTTCTTAAGTGAATCAGGCTTCCCTATTGAATTTTCTTATCAGAGGTTCGCAAAAGGTGATCACATGACCCCGGGATACTGCAACCATCTATTTATGATGCCAGTTGGCCAAGCATCCAAATTTTGATCACATGACCGTGGGAATCCTGCAGTGGTCATAAGTGTGAAAAAGAGTCCTAAGTTGCTTTTTTTCAGTGCCGTAATTTCAAATTGTCGCTAAACTAATTGTAAGATGCAGACTACCTGTAACAGAGGCATCTTCGAGAGTTAGACAGGAGATTTCAGCCGAAAGCATTTCTTCTCCTTCCTTTAGCTGTAGTTCATTGGTCACAGTGGCATCCAGGAGCACAAAAACGCTGTTATTTTGACTTTTTCCTCTTCCCTTGATCAGGAGGTAAAGTAACCTAACCGTTTCAGGATCCAGGTTTGAGACCACTATTTGTTTAAATGTAGGGGCTCAAGTGTTTGATTAAAATGGAAGTTGTTTAAATATATTGCCAGGATCCTCCCACCAGTTCTTCGAAGTTACTTGCCTGTGGGAAAACATTTATGGCATCAGGCAATTAGTGCACAATTACATAGCTACCCATTTCAAAATCACAGAAGCAAAAGGGGTCTACAAGCCATCGAGGCCCTTCTCCAGCCCATAGAAAAGTGTAATATGTCAATAGATAAGCGGGTTCCAAATATTTGACTGTTTAAAGGTTAGTCAATAAAGTGATCATTTTCTCAAGTTCCACAATTTCCAGTGCACCCACTGGGAACAACAATTGGTGAAATGTTTTTTTCTCTCTCTTTAAGAGCCGTGCTTACACTTCCCTTCCCTTTAAAAACATGTCAATGTTTTCTTCTTTAGTCCACTCTTTTGAACTGGATTAATCATGATTTTAATCATCGTTTTAACTGGAGTGTCTCTAGGTGGAAAAATAGAGCGTACAATGCAATAATGAAGCAGATTAATGTGGGATGATACCGTTATCAAGATCTGTAAGATTGGAGTAATGAAATAAAAGTGGCTCCTGTTTATTTCAGCAAAACATTTTCCATGCGAGTTTCCATTCAGTTTTACTGAAATAAATAGGAGCCGCTTCAAAGAACAATCCCACTCCTTCCATTGGAGGACTGACTTGTAATGAATTGTCCATTGTGATTGATTTGGTAAATGCCAAAGTACCTGACAAATACACGCTTTGTTATGATTGACAAAGTATTAGAATGCCCTGTCCCTGAAATAACATTCTTTTATGTTTATGTTGAGAGCTTCGTAGAGGTACAGGCAGTCCTCAACTTACGGTCGTTGTTTTACAGTTGTTCAGAATGAGTGCTTTTTGACCCCCTAAGAGCACCCGTGATTGTCGTAAATGGTTACTATACATTCCACTATGGTCATATGATTGCATGTCAAGTGGGGACAGTTTTACAATTGGTTACGGTGTTCTGTGGTCACAAGACTGTGATTCTCTATGTTTTTGGTAGTTTCCAGCATTTTTGCCAGTTTCTAGCCAAAAAAACCCCACCCGTTCAAATGAATGTGTTCGCTTAACAATTGTGTTTGTTTAGCAACCATCATGTTTCCTTAACAACCGCTGTGAAAAAGGCCAGAAAATTACTTCCAGTCACATGGATGCCTCAATTTACAATTGTAACAACATATGACCAAGATTATGGTCATAAGTCAAGGACTACCTGTAAACTTTCTCAAATTGCCTTGTTTTTAGGTAAACTAGATTCTTCTTCGGTGATTAAAAGTCCAGTGAAATGAAAGGGGGTTCCAGAAATCATTGCCATTATGAAAATTTTAATGGAGTTTAGGTTATAAGGAGCTTATTAAATTGTTAACAGAGCATTCACATCTGTACACAGATTGCTCTCAATGGTTTGTTATGCTCTTACAGTAAAACTCACCTAATTCCTTCCCTGATTCAGTGTTTTCTGAATGAGGAATTCCACTTACACATTTCATTTTGAATAGTTTGTTAAACCTCATCTTCCTGCTGCCACATGCAAGTATTTCAATAAATTAGAGGGTCAATAAGCATGTCACATCCTGTGTAATCATGAGTTATAAAGGTCATATGAAGGATTAATTACAGAAATCATACTAACATTGGCAAGCTGATATTTAAACATTACTGAACATGTTAGCATCCTAAGAAATATTCCAAAACAAAGCTGCTTGCTCATAACACAGCAAGCACAGTCTTGCTCTTCATTTCTCCTGTTTAAATTTTTTTAACACATTAGGTTAGCATTAGTATATCTGTTACAGTGCATCCAATTCATTATAGTCTTTTATACAACAGATACCAAACAGTTCAACAAGCAGTTTTAACCATTTGGTGGCTTTTTAACCAGGTAGTCTATTCCAGATACATATACACACACACTTTCTGTATTATTTTTTGGGAACTCATCAAGGGCTACTACCTAACATGTAGCAAATTCCACGTAGGGTAGGAGAAACTGGAATGGCCAGTCAGTAAATTCCACATCACGAAAACATCACACATGGAGAACAAGGGATCATCATTTCTGGGGGAAGAGAAACAACTAAACTGTTGCCATTTATTATTTCCAATTTAGAGTAATATTGGGAAAAAAACTACACAAAGCGCTTGGGATTCTGCTGTCTGTCCATCAGCAGGATAATTCACCAGATGGCAATCAAAATTAAATGTGAGGGGCAAGTTGCCAAAAGATTCAGTTTCAAAATGATCTGGATCTGGTTTGGGGGATAAACATGTTACTCCCAAATGCAGCCCTCTGGGTGGAGATATCTGGACAGGAATGCTGCTGATCTAAAGTCCGTCCAGTGGTGGAATTCAAATTTTTTTACTACCAGTTCTGTGGGCGTGGCTTTGTGGGCGTGGCTTGGGGGGTCATGTGACTGGGTGGGCAGTTTCTGTAAGCAGGGCAATAAAGATTAGGCTAGAAACAACACCAGAATATTTTTTTTTCCTGCCTTTCTTACAGGATTAACCCTGTAAAGTGGGGGGAAAAAAAGGAGATTTCTTCTAACTCCGAACTGCTTCGAAAATTTACTACTGATTCTAACTGATTCATTGCGGATCTGCGGGCCTTCCGGCACGCATTAAAAACCCACCTATTTCAGCAAGCTGGTCTGGCCTAATACTTAACGGGGTCTTAAATTTGTTTCTAAATTCTTAATTGATTATTTCATATTTTAAATTTTTACTTTTATAATGTGAGCCATGATTTAATTTTTTCTTAAACTATATTTTAACTATTTTATGTATCTTTTTAAGTGGCTGTGCACCGCCCCGAGTCCCTAGGGAGGGGGGGCGGTATAAAAATGTATGAAATAAAATAATAAATAAAAATAAATAATGAGCCTCCTAGAACCTGCTGAATTTCACCTCTGAGCCCCTCCCTCCCTGTTCTATTCACACGACCCAAACTGGAGCATAGGCATTCTGCTCTGAACTTCCCAATGCACACTTACTGTACACACTGACATTCATCCAGCCACAAAACAAAGGGAGAGGAGGAACACACATACAAAACCAGAGATAGTACATATTTTTTGCTCTGATCAGATCCACACAGACACACATAGGTAGAAAGAGAGAATGGGAGGCGGAGGTGGGGGAGAGTGAGGGAGGGAATGGAAACATTCCATGATATTTTATTCCACAGATGAAAACACAGATTTTTCCCTATGGCTGCTGCTAGTCAAGGTATTAGCAAGAATTCCAGAAGCCATGCTCAGTGGGAATTCCCTACCTTATTTCAGCATTTCAGTTGTTAATAATAAATGCTGATAATAAGCAATGCATTTTGAGTTCTGTTTGCTAAACTTGTTGCCTGAGTCATTGATAAATGTAGAAGTTGTGCACATTTCTAAGATTCCTCTTCAGTGAAACTGATGCAACGATTCCCTCCCTCTGCTCCCCAGAAGCACAGTTGAAAACATGAAAACCGTCTAGTGGGATCTAATTAGATGACAGCCTGGAGTCTCCAGCTCAAATGTCCAAATTCTTAAATATTAGCAAAGAGGAGGAGGAAAACACTTCAGATTGGACCAATGCCATTTTCCAGTGCTATGTTTCTTAATTAAAATACTTCCCATGAGAGTTACTGTTCAGTATCTTTGGGGAAATTAACAAAATCAGTCATAAATTGCATTGTCACATTTAGCTGGGCCTTTGCATTTTTGGTGTATCTGCAATTGCAACTTGCAACAGAGATCAGAGTTATAATTAAGTGGTGAGCAAGCTCAGTTCAGAACCCTATTACAGTGTGGTAGTGCAGGTCATTTTAGATAAGTCGAAATTAGCAAAGCCCAGACCCAACTAATGTAGGTCTCGCTAGTTCACTTGCTTCCTTTTATCTTACCCATAAATAGGTTTCCCACATTAAAGGCTGGATATCTCATCATTCTTAAGAATATTTATTCACACCAAGAAAAAATGTTCAGTGTTTTGAGCTGAGAAGTGTTGGAAATCTCATTTCCTCTGGCTTGTTGCAAAAATAATGAATTTGTTTTAAATTTATAGTGTGTATCTATGTAGTACTAAAGCTCATGTTGTCGTGATCTGTAACTGGGAAAATCAGTGTGTCACAGGGCAACAATTTTTGAAACAAGGTATTCAAATGGGCTAACTTACAGAATGTAGCCAAAACTCGGGACCCATAACTCCCAAGGGAATGAAAATTGGGAAAGTTGTGACTGTTTCAGTGCTACTGTCTATGCTGTTGATGTGATCACGTGATCTTTCAAGGTGTTAGTTCTTACCTTTAAAGTACTCCATGGCTTGGGACCTGGGTATTTACAGGACCGCCTGTTGCCACCATCAGCCTCCCGCCGGCCAGTGCGTTCCCATAGGGCAGGCCTCCTTGGAGTTCCATTGCCTGGACGTTGTCGTCTGGCAGCCCCGAGGGTTCAAGCCTTCTCTATGGGGGCACCCTCCCTTTGAAACGAATTGCCCCCGGAGATCCAGACTATCACAGACCTGCGAACCTTCCGGTGCACATTAAAGACCCATTTGTTTCAACAGGGCGGTCTGGTCTAGTATTAATTTTTGGGTTCTAATTAGTTTTTTTAAATTTTTTAAATTTTAAATTTTTATAATTTTATACCTTGTTTTTTTAGATGATTGTACACTGCCCTGAGTCCCCTCTCGGGAGAGA
>JAEANM010016153.1:0-13369 GCA_017656035.1 Myanophis thanlyinensis
CTCCCAGAATTCCTGAGCCAGCCATGCTGGGAGTTGAAGTCCATGAGTCATGAAAGAGCCAAGGTTCCCAACCCCTGACCTAAGATCTAGCTTAGGTTGAGAAAAGGATTACTTTCTTTTGCCCTTTTTGATGATACTCAGAGCTCAGTATGATAAATCTCAGTAGGAAAGTTTTGTAATAGAAGTGAATATAGCATTTTAAATCTAATATAGACTCTGAAGCTCAGATATCATTTGAGTTTGTTTATCTTTCCAAACTACAGTCTTAGAAAGTAATCTTTGTATATGATATTCCCTTATATCTGGCATTATGACAGAGGTTCTAGATTGAAATAGGCTTCTAATAAATTTATTTCTCCTTTAGTGGTTCTGTTAGAGAAGAGAACATGTTCTCCCTTTCCAATTCCTTAAAAATTCCTCAGATTCTGAAGGAATTGTATTTTCTATTCTGTATTTTAAGCAGTGAACAGTGTTGTCCACTTTGCTTTATCTAATTTAGAGCATCAAATTTGTCTGAAGGTCAGTCTGTACTTTTCTATCTTATTGTTCTGCAGGAGGCCCAGGCTTATGCAGATGATAACAGTCTATTGTTTATGGAGACATCAGCCAAGACAGCAATGAACGTTAATGATCTCTTCCTGGCAATAGGTAATGTGCAAGGCATTCATTACATTTCAGGTGGTCCTCGATTTACAACCATTCCCTTAATAACAGTTCAAATTAACGTTGACCTTGGAAAGGGTGCTTTATGGCCTGTAAAGCACTTCTGACTGTAGCAAAGGGTTGCACCTATGCACCATACATGTGATTACAATCACTTGGCACTTGGCAGCCCATTCGTATTTACAACTGGTTGTCAAGGGCCCTGCGACCGTGTGATCGCCATGTGCAATCTTCCCTGCTGACTTCCTCAAAAAGTCTTGGACTTCAGAGGAAGAATTTTCAGCCCCTGAATAGGGAGACACTCGCATACAACCTGTTCTGGGCCTCCCTCTACCCTCCTCGAGGCACCCTTACCTCTCTGTTCTGATGCTGAAAATCCATCCTGCCGAAATCCAAGCAGGAGTTTCAGCACCAAAGGAAAGAGACACTTGTGCATCATGACCTGTGCGAAGTCTCCTAGACCTAGAGTCTCTCCCCCAACTCAGAGACAGCCCATGTTCCTTACCTGGCACTCTGTTCACTTAACAATCCACGAGATCACTTAATGACCACAGCCAGGTGTGTCAGGATTGCAGTACTTAGTGAAGCAGTCACGCAAGGACTTGTTTAACGACTGACAATCCAGTTCTTTTTTTTTTTTTTAATTTTAAAAATAGTCTTTATTAAACAAACATACTTTAAAAACATTCCATACAATTACATACATACATTAAAAAAGAACAAACAAAATTTTGAAAACAAAAACATTTGGTGTAATTTACAGTCCCTTTTTTTTTTCAAATGTACAGTGTAGTACTTACATATTGATTCTTGTTCAAGTGTGAATACTTGTTATAAATCCAGTTCCAATTGTAATCATAAATCGAGAACTACCTATACTTACTAACGGCTTTGGCTCTTTAAGATGTTCAGATGGATTGGTCTGACATCAAGCTATTCATTGTCAGTTGTTAAATGATAGATAGCTGTTTTCTTCATGTGAAACTCTCTTGTTTAAAGATATTTGCAAAGAACTAATTAGAGCGCATGTGGGGAAATATTATCCAACTAGCCTGTTTTAATAGATGTAAATATTTTCTGAAGAGAATGAGAACGATTTGCAATTATTTCCATAGGCTTTATCCTACATGTCATGACTTACAGTTTAGATCAGGGATGAGGAACTGTGGTCCTCCAGATGTTGTTCAGCTACAGGTTTTAGCATCCCTCACTCTTAGCCACACATTGTAAACTTTTGATTTCAGCAATTTCTGCAGAGTCACAAACTCTTCACCCTGGTTTAGAGCTTACATGTCCTTCCCCCACAAATGGCTTTCATGTTCTTAGCATGGTCAAGAAGGAGGAAGTGAAACAGGTACCAGCTGTGCTTTCTAACTCAGAATTTGTGCTCTCTGAGGATCTCAGCTGCTTTACTGGTGAAGTCATCTGTAAATTGTACTTCTGAGCTTAGTCAGCTAGCAGGGGGCAGCACAATACTATTGGTTTCTCTTCAGGGTTTGCTCAGTGCTACCAAGTGAATTATAGTTTCTTATTTCAGCCTATTCTGTATAAATTATTAGCTTACTACTTGTTGATGCAAGGAACTGCACTTAGCTTTTAAGTGGTATATTGAGAGCTATGCTCCAGAAGGGGGTGGGTGAGATTAAATTACTTAATTTAGCCTTAGATATATATTTTCCAGCCGTGTATTTAATAAGCTCCACCCCTCAAATTAAATTACAATTTTGGAACAAGTTTTGGAACTCCCTGGACTTGTATACTTATATACAATCCTGGGGTCATAAACTGTATACCTCTGGTATAAATAATTATGCGCTTTTAAAATAAATTCTAAAGAAATGCTCACCCTCCAGCTAACCAAGTTTGAATGTTATGGTGCAGGATTGTTTTAAACTGTCCCCTTATAAATTCCAGCTTAGGTAGAAATATAAGACTTCACATTATAGCCCTTTGCAATTCTGGTTTTCATGTGATACCTATTTTAGCATATCTGTTTGAATTTTAATTTCAAAATTTCCAAAATGGATGGAAATACTAGTGTTACTATTTCAGTGCAAATCTGCTGTTTCAGTGCACCTAGACTCACTGGTGTTATTCCAATAATTGATCAGGAACCATTTGGGCAGCCAATGCTGCAGAAACCTGACATCACTGGTACTTTCTTTATTTTTTATTCATGCCAAAAGTGGGCACTAAACTTTAGCAGTATCAACACTGCGGAGAATTCATTGAGAATGTTTTCTAGGCCAGGATCTTTCAGATTTCTTGACAGCGAGATGGGCGGCATGTATAAATAGTGTCCCCAGAACCCTGTGGTTCTGCAAGAACCTGATGGGGCTCCATGAGAGAGGTCCACTCAAGCACAATCAGTTTTCTATCACTACAGTTTTGCCTCTTGATCAGAGGCTGTGGGATTGTTTTTTAACCTAAAGGTTCCCAAAGCCTCAAAAAGTTTGAAAACTCCTACTTTAGGCAATTAAATATAGGTGAATTTGCAAAAAGAAACTTTCATATCTCGTATGTTCTAAATTATTCCAGAAGAAAAAAGTGAGTTCACTTGGGGTACAGAGCAATGCAACAGATACGACTTAGCCAAGATCCATTTGTTTTGTGATTGCACAAGCTGTCTGTATCATAATGTTCAACTACATGCTGCCTGTTATATCGGTGATTGTCTAGCAAGCACCTTATACTCAGAGAATGCATGTTCAGGAAGAATTGCTTAGTATTAACTATCCTGAAGTATTTTATTTAAAATGCTCATAACACTCTGTGTCATTTGGATGGCTTAATTTTGTTTGCTCTACTTTTGATTTTTGTGTTTTAATTTTGTAGGCTGTCTTCGAAGACCGGTTTTAGAAGGCCAGGAGTTGATACATTATTAATATTTAAATATGTGTGAATTATGGAATAAAGCAACATATCAATAAAACAATTCAAGTAATGCAAACCGATGGCAGAAAAGCAATCCAGGAGGGAGCCCAAATATGCTTCTAAAATAAGTTTTAATTTGCCAGATGAAGCCCAGTAAGAGGGCTCTGCAATACAAATGTATTTTATTTATTCGGAACTCTGTGGGATAAAATGCAGCAATTGCTTTTCCTCAGTAACATTTTTGTCTGTTCTTCCAGCTAAGAAGCTGCCAAAGAGCGAGCCCCAGAGCACAGGGGGTGCTGTGGGGCGGCGAGGTGTGGACCTTCATGAGCAGTCCCAGCAGAACAAGAGCCAGTGTTGTAGCAACTGAATGGTGGCATTGAGGCAGCGAGAGATAAGATATAACCTCCATTTCTACCCTACTCCACCTCCCCTCCCTTCCAATAACAGCATTGGCACACTTGGAAGCCGTCCCTTCTCCTGAGAGCTCCGTTTAACTGCACTTCTAACGCTTCAGAAACCATCACGAGACGTCTGTTACCACCACCCAACGGAAAGTGGAGATAGACCGACCGGGGACTTAACTTCCAAAAACAAACTCTTATTCACTTTGTATTATAGGTGCAAATAGCTACCTACTTATTTGGATTCCCCTGCTCTGTTTTCTCCCTACTCCTTTCCCTTGCCATCTCTTATCCCTCCAGCGCACGTGCACCCGTACACACCCCACGCTGTCTTTGCTCTGATAAAATATGTTGTTCTTAGTCCTATAACATCCACCGCCACCTTTCACCTCCCCTTTCCCTTCATTTCCTTTAATAATCTGGGGGACAGTCACAAACAAAGAGAAACATAATTCTTGTAGATTTATTTTTTAAGAGCAAATTTAATGTGACTTTCTCAAAAAAAAATGCACAATTATTTGAGAAGATCCTCTGAGGAATTCTCTTATTCATTTTCCATAGCTTCAGAAAAGCTGCAGTGTCCTCGGTTAACTTTTTTTTCAGGGCAGAGTCTTGTGGTTAGATTGGAGAGGAGATTGTATTTGCTTGTTTTTTCCCTGGCTACGGCACAAGAGTGGTCCAGTTTCTCAGTGTCGTGAATATAAGGATGAAATGGTTATAAACATAGAGCATAAGAAATACTTTCCAGGACCCTTGCATTTGCTCTTGATTGATGCCTTATATTTTTATTGGCCAGGGCAGTGCAGTGCAGAGCAGGGTGGGGTGGGTTTGGGTGGGGGTGGGGAGATGAAAATAAGTATACCTTTTAATGTTGCTGTTTCAAGTCAGGTAACGGTGTCTCTCCTTTGTTTAGATTCAGTTGTCCTATTAGATGAAGAAAGAGAAAATTGCTTATCTGTAGAAATAAGGTACAAAGAAGACTTAATTTAGCTTTGTTACCTTGGACCCTCTGTTAGGATTCTCCTTGGATAGGATCTGTTTGCTTAGCCTGCACCTTGGATACATACATCATTGATCCATGAAGTAGAAAGGGGTTCTAAATTGCCAAAAGGGGGAAAACTCCATGTGTCCTTAGCAAAACTTGAATAGGGGCAGTTCCCAAGGATTGCTGCAGATGTTAGAAGTTTTAAGCTATATGGTTGGAATGAGAAACAGAAAAAAAAGGCAGCACTCTTGTTGGGGAACATGTGACAGGAGGACTAGTACTGTACTTGATGTTTCCCTTGTTTGAAAAGCGCCATTTTTTTTTGCCTTCTGAATCCTTCACATATAAGACTTGTCTAAAGGCCCTCTAAACTTGAGAACTGTTTAAATTGACAGGTTATTTTTCTTGCATGCAAAAAATGAACAATTAAGGAGTGGGTAACGCTGGGGATTTTAGTTTCCTGCTTGTTAGCTAAATAACTTTTTAAAAAATTAACTGTAGATAGTGCTGCATTGTAAAACAAAGTGTATCAAATAGCCAGCATCAATCTGTTCTCCCTGTAAGAACTGTCTCCCCTCTTCAACTGTGGCCTTTACAAAGTTAATAGCATATTCTTCCAGCCCATGCTCTCTCTTTAAATGCTCATAGCTTTTTCATGCTTCAAACTTGAACACAGTTTCTAAAGGAACTGTTTCCCGGTGCTATCTAGAACTGGTTTAGGGAGCTTTTCTTGGATGTATTATGTTTATTCCATGCAAATTTCTCACATGGTTGAATGTTCTACAACAACAGCTTGATATGGGTTTATAAACACAGCCGGACATACACACACACAAACACACACACACGCATGACATCAATTCTCCATTATTTGCTCATACATTTTAATACTGTATTTGTACATAATGTCCTCCTGTATTCTGTATAAAGGCTTGCATTTTCTCCCATTCATTGTTGTAACTTAAGTACAGATGTCCACTTAATCAGTGTGAGCATTTAGCATCTGAACTCCAAGCCACCCTGTAGCCTTATGTGGAAACTGTTAAACTTGGCATTGCTGCTGGCACACAGCACGGTTGTGCTGCCATTATAAAGGCTAGTTATCTCCACATGTGGCTTTATTGATCAGGAAACAATGAATGGGGGAATCAGACCAGGCTGCAGCTTTAATTCTTCAGTGACATGCTGTAGAGTTATGTGTGCTGTAACATCTTCTTTCACCCAATTTACATACGCAGTTACTTCTGCAGGTTTAATCTGACTTTTCTCTAGAAATGTTCACATAGTTTATAAAGCTATCTGGGATCATTTACATGACCTTAAGAATTTTTCACTACTCCCTGAGACCTGTTTCAGATCTAATCCCCTTTTTGTTCAAACCCCCATAGTTCTACATGAATCCTGAAACGGCATCTTACACTTACGGATTCGTTAATTGTAAAACTCTTCTTTGTTGAAGGTGCTGTGATTCCATGCGCATAAAATGACACTTGCAGTCATTATGGAGAACTCAGGAGGAGTCTTAAGCATGTCCTTTCCCTCTTCAATAAAGCTGAAATAATTGCACCGTGCTCAGCTCATGACAATGGAAAAGTAGATTTTATATTTAAGTAACAAGCAAACCCATTTATTTCAGTTATGTTGTTTTTACTAATTCGCTATTAACTCTTAGACCAAGTGAGGACACTGCAGCTTTTTCTAAACAGAGCAATCCCCCTTTTTCTTCAACTTACTCTTCTCATCTGATCAGAACTCTTTTTTTTTCCTTCTGAGAAAACTCTCATATTGCATTTAAAATAACAAATCATGGTAACAGAATTCAACTGCTGATTTACCAATGTATTTAATGTAAGTAAACAAAAATCAGTGTATTAGATGAGCTTGCTGCTTCATTGTGATTTAAAATACATGCCGAATGATAATAGAAATACGAGGTAACTTTGAAAAGTGTAAATATCCTTTTGCGAGTGGGAAGATAAGGCACCAAGTCATAGGTAGCCCAGATTTAGAAGCAGATGAGATGGCTACTTAGGATACTTTTCAGTTCAGAAAGTTTCCTCCAAAGTGCCTAATAAACCAGGCTTAGCTCTTGGACTCTTGATAGTCTACTGGGAAAGATAGGGCTACATATGCTAGATCAGTTAACATAAAATAATTACTTAGCTTAAAACCTTGAGCCTGCCACATGCAAATACAATTCTATACAGCAGAAGACAGTAGAAGAACAAAACCCAGCAGGTTTAGATAGGTTTGTTTTTTTTTTAAAGAAACCCTTAAAATTCAAGCAGCACAAGTTTTATCTAATGAAAAATAAAGGGATTTGAAATGGATAATAGGGTATAGAAGTACTTTATAACAAATGTTCTTAGAATAAGTTACAGAAAATATGTATAATTATTAGCCCAAGCTACTCATCTTTATTTGATATAGTTTTGCTTATTTGAATAAGATTTTGTTTCCCCAAAGAGTATTCATAAAATTTCAGCCATCTTATACCTACAGCTATTTCCTGAAATTTGATCAGCTTAGGAGGGGCATGGGAAAATTATACATATTTGCATCTTGGACATTTCTAATGAAATTCACCTGGGGAAAGAAAAGTTCAGTTTAAAAATACAATGGTGTTGGCTTAAGGTGAAAAAAATACGCTCCCAATTCATCATTCACAAGGTACCTTGTATGAGTTTGTAAATAAGACATCTGTAAATACTGCCAAACACATTGGGTAGCAAAATGAACAACTTAACAGTGTGTGAAAATTGCTCATTTTTTTCCTAATGAGAGTATAAACCTTTTGCAAGGGAAGTGGTAAAAATATTTAATAAATTACAACCAACTCCCAGTCTTGGGGAATCTTTTAGGCATTGCTGTCACATGCACATTTTCTGGTTTTGAAGATGGAGAATCCAGATCTTCAGAAGTTGGACCTCTTATTTTCAGAGCTCTTCATGAGGGTCTAGCAGACATTTATGCAGCAGTTTGGGTAGGGCTGGAAGTGTATGATTGCAAATGTTGGTTTGGGATCCTTGTTTACCATTCTGGCAGAAACTGATAGGAAGTTCAAACACATCTGGAGGATTAGAGTAACTGGACCATAGTAGCAATCATCCACCTCCAGATTTCACTATTATCTCTATTAAAATCATGCAATACAAGTATTTTGTGTTTCAAACATGCAAATGAACTGACAAAATGAGAGCATGAGTATCTCTAGTGGCTTATTGCATATTACATATTACAGTTTGCTACAAACTGCATTCTGTACCCTCTGCTTGTACCTGGAATACATTTTCCCTTTCCCCTTATACACTTACTCAGATTGGCCTATAAACATTTTAAATTTGCATACAGAAAGCAAGGCTATAGAAAACATGGACATCTGCAGATTAGCAAAATTTTGTACATCTGCATGGTGGCCTGTAGGGAGCGCTGCTGAATGTCAGTTTGGGAAGTTGAAAGCTATGATGGAATAATGTACTGATTTTCAAAAATAATGGGGGGAAAACTTATTGAAATTTTTTTTGTATTATGGATGTTCCTTGGGATGAGTTAATTACTACCGATACAACAGACCTAAACCCATTTTAGTCAAGATATTCACTGATGAGTAATACACTGGATTCAAATTCTCTTATGATTCCTACCTTTCCCCTAGTCATTACCGAGGTACTACTGAATTAGTGAAAGCTGATTGCACTGATAATGGTGAAAAGTGGAATCCAGTATTTGGGAGAAAGTTTTCAAACAAAAGTGTCAGTTCCATGTTCGCCCCAAATAGATTTGTTCTATGGAAGCTTACATACTCATATTTTTGTCTCTGTTCTCTCTTAGCCCTGTACCAAAACTTCTTTCCTGCTACCCAGGTTAGGCCGCCAACAATAACTGACAAAAACAACTCTGCATGGATAGTTTTAATCAGAGGAAATTTTGTCAACATATTTTTTTTCCTCCAACAGTATCAGTTTGTCAAATATCCAATCTGCCTTTCTTGAATATGAACAGGTTAGAACTTAGAATAGCTTTATTGTCACTTTGAATGTACATTAATTGGCATACATTAAAATGAAATTTTTGTTGCATATCGCTGTCAAAGGGTCACCACGTCAAGCATTATCATTTTGGAAGGCATGATTAAATTGATATTACATACTCCTGTAATTGATTGATCACTATATTAAACCTGAATCCAAAGTATATTTATTTTTGAAGTTCCACAGAGTTCAGTGGGATGCATTGGAAGTACATGTGAAACTCAAGAACCAACACACATCTAGAACCTAGTTCCTATCAAAATACTTCACATGAATACTCTACAACATGACATCCTTTTCCCATGTTTTAAATTCCACAATTAGGTTCGAAGGTGGTGAACGGCAAAATCCCTTTCCTGTTAAGAGCTGGTGTTGATTTTCTGCATTGGGACTTACGTTCATTTTGTCAATTTTATTGGAGAAATTACAAAATTTGAAGAGAATTGCTTGCCATCATTATTTTTACAATGTCAAGGTTGGTTGCCTGGTTTATGTATGACAGCTGTTTTAAAAACATTTCTGAGTATAATGGTTTGGGATGTATTACAATTAGCTGCAGTGATGTGGTCTTTTAATAAAGGTATCACTATTTCCAGACATTTACTGGCTGATTCTGCATATCAGCCTTAGTGAATAATCAGTTGTGTCCAAATGCAAAGTTGTATTTGGGCTTCTTTTTAAAATTTAATATAAAATAGTACTTCCTCCAAAGTTTTAACTGTCTTTAACATTCTTGGATATAAATTGAATAAATAGAACAGAACAACAGAATATAATTCTTTATAGGCTAAGTGTGATTAGACACAAGGAATTTGTCTTTGGTGCATATGCTCTCAGTGTACATAAAAGGAAACTACATTCACCAGGAGTCATAGGATAAACAATGATATGTCATAGGGTACAAATAAGCAATTAAATCATACTAGGAAATAGTCAAGAATAGAGGTGTGTAAAACAGTTCAAATTTGAAATTCCCTGTTTCAATCATTTTGGAACCATAAGTTCAAGGTTATTTTGGTAGTTCTTATGAATGCTAACTTAATGTAATAACTGTCAAGATCTGAACATTCTTTGGGATTAATTGAAATTGTCCTGGAATGTTAGCTATGATATTTTAGTAATTGTAAGTCATGCATTATTCGTAACATGTGGCAGAGGTGTACTGAATAAATGTTAATGAGAGGTGGTTGTGGTATTCCCTCATGCACACTTAATAATTTTGTTTGTACGAAAATGAGAATGGAAAAAGTTTGTGCTACTAAGGATGTAGGATACTTGAAGAAATGCTATTTCTGTATCTTGAAAAGGAGTGTCTTCATTCATCATTCATGATCTAGCAGGATCATGTACAGTTAGCTCTTGACTTACAACAGTTCGTTTAGTGACATTCGAAGTTACAATGGCACTGAAAAAAGTGACTCATTTTTCACACTTTTATGACCATTGCAGTAACCCATAGTCATTAATTAAATTAAAATTCAGATGTTTGGCAACTGACTCATTTATGACCATTGCAGTGTCTCGGGGGTCATGTGATCACATTTTACAACCTTTTGACAAACAAAATCAATGAGGAATCTAGTTTCACTTTGCACAGTGTCACTAACTCCATTGGTTCATTTAACAAATGTGCCAGGAAGATCATAAAACGGAAAATGCACTTAAGTGTCTCATTTAGCAACATAAATGTTGAGCTCAATTGTGGTCGTAAGCTGAGGATTACCTGTGTTGCTACAATCTTAATGACATCCTATCATTTTTATTGCCCACTGTGTCATAAGTGGAGATGCTGATTCTTTGTAGTATCCGTGAAGCAAAATCATTATAGGAGTCCTTAGTTAACTATTAATCCATATATGTGTATTTTAATTGTGTTATAAAAGATTAGTATGTATTCCTGGTGCTCCACTCTGAGAACTATCTATTTGGTGTACTGAAAAATTTTGCTCCTCCAAAACAGCTTCCAATGTTTCCTTCACTAAATTTAACCAGAGACAATCAAGTAAACTAGGATTGATAACTGATCCTCTGGATTGAGAGAAGGTGAAAACTTCACAAACTTTAAATTCTTCCTTTATATTTGTGGCCTTTTATGTGAATTAGCTGCTTGGAGCTCAGTTTTCATTATATTTACACAAAGGTTTGAACGATTTCAGTTCAGTAGGATTTCCATTCAAGTTTAGTTGTGCAATGCAGTACAGTACAGTACAGTACAGGTAGTTCTCGACTTAACAATAGTTCATTTAGTGACCCTTCAAAGTTACATCAGTATTGAAGAAAATAACGACCTTTTTACACGACCATTGCAGCATCCTCGTGGTTACGTGATTAAAATTCAGGTCCTCAGCAACTGGTTCATATTTATGATGGTTGCAATATCCTGTGGTCATTTGATCAACTTTTTTGACCTGACAAGCCAGATCCACTTAACAACTTTGTTACTAATGTAATAACTGGTGAGTCACTTACCAATTGTGACAAGAAAGATTGTAAAATAGGGCAAAACTCACTTAACATTGTCTTGCTTAACAACAGAAAATTTGGGCTCAATTGTGGTTGTAAGCTGACGATTACCTCTAGTTACAGCACAGATAGTATTCAACTTACAACCATTTGTTTAGTGACTGATTACAATGGCACCAAAAAAAGTGACTTGATTGTTTTTGTTGTGACCTGTTGGCTGTCAGCCTCTCCAGCAGCCAAATCAGAGGAGGTGGTATGGGAGTCAGGGTCAGCATCAAGGCAAACTGAGAGTTCTGAGGGGGAAGAGGGAGTGGAGCGGGCTGAGAGAGTCAACAACCCACAGGTCTGGAGGTGGCTGATGAGGAAGAGGAGGAACAGCTGAGTCCAGTGCGTGACGTGAAGATGCACAGAAGGCGGAGGAGAGGAGAGCAGTGAAAATCTATGGGCTGGTCCTTGGGATGGAAGAGACCGCTGCTAGCGAAGCCCCACTCTAGCTCTGGGGATAAAATGTTGGGGGCAGAGATGAATAGATGTGTCAGACAACTATTCATCTTCCGGCTGGTTGGACTCCTTAGCCTGCAGTGAGAGAAACTTTTTGCTGGGGCTTCCAGCACTCCTAATTAAAGGAGTTCATTTTAGAGGGTTTGTGTTTGGGGAGCTGGGTCAGAACAGTTTTTCACAAGACTGTTGCAGCATCCTACCGATCCTTTAATCAAAATTCTGGTTCATATTTATCACTTTCAGTATCCTGGGGTCATGTGATCATTTTTGGGGGATTTTCTGACAAGCAAAGTCAATGAGGAAGTCAGATTCACTTAACATCATGTTACTAATTTAACAACTGCAGTAATTCACTTAACAGCTGTGGCAAGGAAGATCATAAAAGGGGGCAAAACTCTTGCAAAAGTATCTTGCCTAGCAACAGAAATTTTGGGCTCAGTTGTGATCGTAAGTTGAGGACTAATTATAGCAGTTAAGTGTACAACCCTGCCCTCTTGGAGGAAAAGGTAGGTTATAAACCTAACAAATGCCAGTCATTATGACTTTGACTTATACGTTTCCTCCTGCCTTAGCATATCAATCATCCTAATCTGCATTTTGGCCCTTCCTCCATGTCCCTTCATAGTATTTATAAATTCCACTACAAGCCACTACATCTTCTGTTTTAGACTATTATAGTTACACTCATCAGCATAGTTGCAGGATTTATGTTTACATTATTACGATAATTATAAAAAATGGGAAATGGTGCAATCTTCATCCCGCTTTAGGCAAGAAATCCAGATGTGTGACTTTGTGCCAGTCTCTCTCAAGTCACATCACAGGGCGGTGGTTGTGGGGAAAATATGAAGAGGAAGGAGTATTCAGGATATTTCCCCGCCTTGAGTTATTAATAAAAATAAAAAGACAGGATATAAATAAACAGTAGTCAATACAGGTAGTCCTTGACTTACAAACACAATTGATGCCCACATTTATGTTGCTGAGACAGTTGCCAAGCAAGTTTCGCCCCTATTTATGACTTTACTTGTCACAGTTGTTAAGTGAAGCACTGCAGATGTTCAGTTAGCAACATGGTTGTGAAGTGAATCTGGCTTCCCTATTGACTGCTTGTCAAGACGGCTTATGACACTGCAACCGTCATAAATATGAATCAGTTGCCAAGCTTCCAACCAAGGGGATGCTGCAATAGTCATAAATGTGAAAAACGGTCATCAGTCATATATCTCAGTGCCATGATAACTTTGAACAATCACTAAGAGACTTCAAACTTCCACTGAAGGTGCTTAGGAACTTCTATCCCTGCACTGTAGAGAGCATCCTGACGGGCAACATAACAACCTGGTTTGGAAATAGCAATATGCAAGACAGCAAACACTACAGAGGGTGGTACGCTCAGCTGAGCACATCATCCACACCAAACTCCCTGAGATACACTCCATCTACAA
>JAEANM010016154.1:0-13369 GCA_017656035.1 Myanophis thanlyinensis
AATAAAATCTTATTCTAAGGACTTTTGTTTCTTTGGAGTTCTGATTGCATTGCTGATGTTGTGTGGAACCCTGACACCTTATTGGAGAGATGGGAAGGATGTACAAAAACAATGACCAAAATCAAGATGGAGGAAAAGAGGGCATAGTAGGCACGTGGCTGTGGTAATCCAAGTCTGCTAAAGTTATTCTGCCAATTTATGGCTGATATAAAATTTGGAAAGCTGAGGGATCCCACTATGATGAAGGAGACCTGCAAAACAGAGATATATCTGTTTAAAAGTTTGTAAGAAATAACGCACATGCATTAACATTATAGCAGCAAAATAATTTATTTAACTATAGATTAAATTTTAGAATGTTCAAACATGGATAACTCATCCTCCATTGACTATAACAGCTTCTATCTTTTCAGTGACCTTTTTGGTGAACATTTTGAAAACAAAGAACAAGGAACAGTGAGAACTTAATTTTATAAAAAATCATGTTATTTATTGTTCACGGATTTGTAAATAACAACACAAATGTCATGTTACATAATACCATTATCCTGGAATTCTTCTAAATACTGGGGTGCTTTCAAAGACTGAAGGACAGAAAAGTATCTGAATTTTCCAGATACTTTAGTACCATAGGCCATCCATGAAGAATTCTATCATTCCTTTACCTAGGCTGCTTTGCTTTGGAACACCCAATTTTGAAACTTTTTTGCCACTATTTTTAAGCAAATAACTGCTGTTTTAAGATAACCCAGTTTCCCTCATTGAGTTTGCTTGTAGGCAGCTGGCTGGAAAGGTTACAAATGGTGATCACATGATTCTTCACAATCATAAATATGCTTGCAAATGCTGGTTGCAAGGCACCCAGATTTTGCTGATGTCATTGTGGTAGGGATGCTCTGAAGATGATGAGGTCTGGTGGTCACTTTTTTCAGTGCCTTTGTAACTTTGAATAGTCACTAAATGAATAGCAACAGCACTTAGACATATACTTCACAGTGCTTTACAGCCCTCTCCAAGCGGTTTACAGAGTCAGCATATTGCTCCCAACAATCTGGTTCCTCAATTTACTGACCTCAGAAGGATGGAAGGCTGAGTCAACATAGAGCCAATGAGAATTGAACTGCTGAACTTCTGGCAGCCAGCAGTCAGTAGAAGTAGCCTGCAGTACTGCATTCTAATCATTGTGCCACCATGGCTCTTACAGAATAGTTGGAAGTCAAGAACTACCTGAATACAGAAGCTCCGCGAAAGGCAAATTCCATGCTAGGAACCATTCCTTCTTTCCTCAGATTCCTAAGCATCTCAATAAAGTTATTAAAAGTTTCAAAGAATTCAGACATCTTTTATATACTACGAACTGTAAGTTCAAGGCAGCATTCAGCAGGAGGTGCATAGCAGGATACTCAGAAACTCTTGCTCCCAATCAATTAATGATCATTTTCAGAAAATATTCAATTTAGCTTTGATCATTTTCTAAATGAATTTAGTTGCTATTCTTAATGATTTAGCTGCAATAATGAAGAGATTGGTAAGATTATCTCCTCCAATTTAGCATCTGCAAGATGTGACTGCTTTTTTTGAAAGTAGGAAATGTTGATCTTGTTAATACATAAAGAAGGCATTACAAAATTTAATCTCTTTCTCTCTCTCTCTCTCAAAAGTATTTGATTAAAAAGACTATTTGCTTTCTGCTTACTCATGATTTCTATGATTCAGAAAGAGTAACCCTTGCCAAAAGATCTATCCTAAGTATATTCCTCATTATTATCTTCTCTATTTTTTTGATTTTGCAGGCTGATGGGTTTGGCAGAGCACTGGATTGTTTTACCTAGTGCAAAATTCCATTGAATTTTTGAATCAGATTTCATAGAATTGATAGGATACATGTACATGCAATTCTCTAGAATGAAAGTTTGAGGTTTGAAAGCCAAGCTGACCATGAGATATCATGAAAGAGATCATTTACATTTCTTAAAATTGGTGGATTTTTGCCAGATGAAATCAAGAAAAAGGAATTATTCTATTAAAAAGTGTTTTGTGACAAATTCATTGTAGCTTTGAATTAACTTCAAAGTCTCTGCATATCTTTTTATAAGTGAAAATTATGAGTTATTATTCTTTTTGTCCAAGAGCTCCATGGAGTCAGAGATTATTTCTAACAATAATTGGAATTATTTATTATTATTAATGGACCCAGATTGCATTGTGCTCCAAAACAAACATAAAAACTTCCAGAACTTCATAAATACCTTTAAACATCTGAATATTGGTACATTTTGCATATATTATAATGCGGAAGACATAACGTTTCTGATCACAGTATTTCTTCTGCAAAGCTATTTTACATACTGTATAAGGCAATCTCTAGAAACTGCTGTAACCTGAAATCACAGTTTACTGAAAAATGTTAAGATTTACTGACATCTGTATATGACTTTACAGATCTAAAATGGCTTATCAAAACTGCAGTTTGCAAAAAACTGCAAACAATACAGCCATATCAACAATATTACGTTCCTCATCATTCTATATGAATTCCAAATCAAATTCCTAATTACAGGTTTTATTTACAATTTTCAACTTTTTAACTCAGCTTTTCCTGATAGCAGAATATCTGTCTGACTAACAGATTTCAAAGAAGCTGAGATTTGCAAGAATAACTACCAGATGATGTTGTTTGTGACCATGTTTTCAGGTATATATACTTTTTCTGGTTTTAGATACAATGAAAAATCTACAAGGTTTTTAGAATCTCTTTCTTGAATAAGTGTGACAATAGGCAGGGAGTGATTCCCACCCCCCTTTAGCTAAAAGTTGCAATTAAAAGCTCACTAATTTCCCCAGACTTTCTCTATATTTTCTTGATTTCTTTATCTTTCACTCTCACTTTATCTTTTTCTTCATTCCCTGCCTGTCTATTTCCTCTCCAGATTCTTCTATTCACTTCTTTCCATCTCCAGTCATGCCCTTTTCATAGATCTTCCTTGAAATGAGGAAGTGGAAGTTTCTAAGAATATTCACTTTTCAATACATAATTCTTTCAAACAGGCAATCAATTTTTGGCTGCATTGAAAAATATAGTTTCAGGATAAAATTCAGCATTATCGGTGTCTCCTTGACACTATTTAAGTAAAACACATGCATCTTTCTATACATATTTTTAAAATCCAGATATTTACTTCTAGAAAGATGAAAACATTTGTTTTAAAACTCAAGATTTTCTTCAATTGAGAAAGGCAGAATATTGAGGAAAAAATGAATCTGTTCTTATTCCTATATTCTTTATGGATGCATCCACTCTGTATTTTTTTTTAATTCTGCCTTCTAGATGGACTCTTATTGGCTGTATATCTTTTAATCATATTTTTGTCCCAAGCTTCTTAACATTTGAAAATGTCCATAGGCAGCATGCTAAAACATAATAACTTAGCATTAACATGAAAAACATTAAAACCATGACTTACCCTTCTTGGTCTGATTATGCTGTGAAAGAAAGCAGACAATAAATATGATAGATTCATGTGGTTCTCAAACCATAAGTCACAGGGATGTGAAACTTTACCCTTCCACCAGAAGCGTAGCAAGTGTGAAAGAAAACAGGCACCATCCATGTTGCCTCCAAGCGATTTCACAATGTTATAGACAGTATTTACAGAATGGGATCTCTCTGGATCTGATTTTATACCCCCAAATTTCCAGGCAGCTTTCTGAGGATCCACCTTAATCCACCATCAACCAAGCTGTTCATATCTCTGTCCTCGGTGCTGATAGCTTGCTGTAAGCTGCCCCCTCTCCAAGCATCTCCCATGTGATTCTGGTCATACCTAATCTCTTTCTTTTAACTTTACAGTATAAGCCTCTCTTACATGTTGTTTGTATTTTCAACCAGTCTCCCCTCCTCAGATATTTTTTAAAGTTGAATGTTTAGTGTCTTTGTTAACACATAAAGCATAAAGCAGTTGTCTTTAAAACCCATTAGCTGGGATGTCTACTGAATACAAATTCATGATAACATGTTTTGTTAAGGAAACCCTGCAATAATAAAAAAAAAGGCTAGACCTGTGAAAAAAATATTTGCTTTACTGTCACACAGACCACAATTTAAAGTGGAGTTGAGATATAGGCAGATTAGAATCAAATTCAGGTGTTTAATTCTGGTAAGTTTTGAACCGGTTCTTCACATTTTCTGGTTTAATTCAAATGATTTTTTTTCATGGTATTTTAAAAGAGATCAGTGATTTTTCAAAGAAAAAGATACACTACAAGCGATTCTGTCCTTTTAAAATCAGAATTAATTCTAATGCAGTTAGAATTAAATAATTATAACACATTTAAATTTTGAATAAAGTAAAAAAAAATCTCAAAATTGGAAAATTACAAGTAGTTGTATAGTTTGACACAGTTCTGTAACATTTTCTATACATAATGTGTATATTTTTACTGATATAAAATACAACATAGCCAACATGTAGAAAATCATTTCAATGGGAGTACAAACTTTAAGGCAAAAGAATGATGTGTATTTAACAAATATTTATTTATTGCATTAAGGCAGAGACAATAAAATATTTATTGCATGATACTGGACCATGGCCCATTGGGAACTGGGCCACACAGGGCCACATAAGTGGCAGATGAGCATGCAAGCACATGAAGCTCCATTTGTGCAAGCGGCAGGTGCACGCATGAAACCATCACCTTCCCCCCACCAACTGCTGCCACCAGTGCTGGTCTGCAGAGGAAAAAGATCAGGGACAGCTGTCTTAGTAGTGTTTTTTACCATTGTCCATGGTAGCCTTTTTGATTGCCTGTGAGGAATAGGTATATTGGTCTACTCTCTCCTAAGTGTGCAATTGGTGATTAAGGGGATGAGAAGTTGGTTTAGTGGGCACTCTCTTGTAGAGGTCCAAAGTTAGGTCTTTCTCTTCTACTGTTTAATAGCCACATGGAACTGGGGGTTATGATACACAGTGCCATTTACTTTTTATTTTATTTGTTATTATATTTTTGTGGCTCTTGTACTCTTGTAAATGGAAAGCCAATTCTATCTACCTAGAATAGAGGTGGTGAACCTATAGCACCTGTGCCAAAGGTGGTACTCAGATCCCTCTCGGTGGGCATACACGCCGTTGCCCCAGCTCAACTCCCACATTTCTCCTTGGAGTTTTTCGCTGTCATTTGTGGGACTAAAAAAAAAAGGTCAATCAATTGCAACCTGTCTCAAAAGGAAAAGATCTTGCCTCCTGCAGAGCTGCTGGTGTTGTGATGTCCTGCCTCCCCACCAGCCAGCTGGTCTTCGACTCTCCATCTTGTGCAAGTGCGTGCATGAGAGACTTGCAGTTTGGGCACTCGGTGTCTAAAAAGTTCACCATCACTGACCTAGAACTACTCCCATCAAAAGTATGATAAACACAACACTAAAAACACAAAACTACAATTTGGTGGCAATATTTGTAATCCACATTCACAGAACAATAAATGGCAGAAAGGCCAGACTTCTTCCCTCTTTAGAGTTGTCCCCTCCAGGATAATGAACAAAATGAACAGCACGGATAAAGTTTTTAATTGCCTGGGTTGTATCAGCTCTGTGAGTTAATAGGAACTTTAGTTGTCAGTGTTGTCACTCCATTTCCCTTAGCTTAAATAATAAAAACGGAACAGACAATTGAATTCTTACTATGGGTTGCTTGGAGCTGAGTCTGTAATCGAAACTTCCTGCAGAACATCCTTCTCCATGCCAAAAGAAGAAAGAAAATATGGAATGTTTCATTCTGCTTTTTGGTAGCAACTACTTTTTTTTAAAGTGATTTGTCCTGATCAAGATTTGGGAAGACAGTCCTGGAAAATCTCCAGCATATAAAGAAAGTGATTCAAGATATGATCAAAAGTGTGGGGGTTTTCAATTAGCTTTTTGTGATGACAGATGTGCTATTACCCTTTCAAAATTACAAGTAAATAATAAAATGAAATTGAGACTATGTTTACAATCTTACCTTATCGTTCTTAGCTTTATAGGTTTGTGAAGGTTGTGAACATTAGGATTGGTCAAAAGCTTTCTTTATTACTATCGTAACTGCAAACAGGCACTAAATGAGGCAGTGGCTAAATAAGGACTATCTGTATTATCTACAGTGTGTGCTTTATTCTATTAGGCTGCATTCAATTTAAAGCAAAAAAGAAATGGAAGAATTTTGTAAATATGGGATGATTACTGCAGTAGCGAAAAACTGTTCTGCTGAAAATATTTAATGTCTATAATTGCAAAAATAACAATGCTGAACTAGCATTATAAAAAAAAATCAGAAATTTGAAAATTTGGGATTCACAGTGGTGCTATTCTATTCTAGTAACAGATGGAGCAGTTGAGATAAAAAGTGATTTAGTGACTTGTCCTTGATGGGGCAAAACGTCTGTTTCAGAATTAAGAGCAGGATTCAGTTCATGCTACAAGGAGAATATCCAAAGATTAAGGCTGGTTCTTTTTCAAGCACTCTGTCTTCTTGCCTACCAAAACATAGTATATTAAACTATAGTTCGCTTGCACCTTCACTGTAAATAGAATTATTTGGTTTTACTGTCTCCTAGAGTATATTTACTAAAAACTGTGATAGGCAATATTGTATTATTTATTTTATTCATTTAATTTTATCCATCTCAGCGACACTTTCTTTGATTCTTGAGCATCTTTAATATTTTTCAGATCTTCTATTCTCTTACTGGTCAACACTTGGTCCTTCCCAAGAAACCCCTTCATGGCTTCTTAATCAAAGGCACAGAAATGACAAAGAAGAGGATGCCTTTATTTACCACTATGTTGGGAATTAGGATCCCATTCATTCAAACTGTATTGAAAGATGTCATTGCTTTGCAATGTTGGGATGTATAATGTTCAGGCAGAAACCAAAGGAAAATTAATGGAAAAGTCATGTTTATACTGTAGACATCAAAACATGTCCATTGGATTATTATATGGTGTCAGAGTTTGTTGCAATCCAGCCAGCACACAAACAAATAATTCAGCAGGCTTCATTAAATAGAATAAACTTCTTTATATATAATAATATAACACATAATGCATGTATACAAGACCCATGCAGGTTTTTCCAATGTGTTAAAGAGACGTAGTAGCAAGTACAAACACAGCACAAAATGGAACCAAGCAACACAGGCACAGACAAAGAGAAAACAAACTCTCTTATATGCAAAACAGTTAAGTTAAGCCACGCCCAGGCTCCAGACTGTCTCTTTTGGCTCACACAGCAAATACTGTTTCAGTTACCAAACAGTCCCCATTGGCTGACTTCTTGCTATGCCTATTCCAGTTCATGAATACATCTACACTGACATAAGGGATGCACTTAAAGACAGCAAGTTCTTGTGCAGAAAACTGAAGCCATTGTAATGTTTCTGCTTGAAAGATATGTGCACATTATCACTTTTTCTGATATAATACTGGGTACAATGGAAGTTGCTGGGATGTTGTTAGAAAAATGAGAACATCTCACTGTTCTCATGTAAAATCTACACACAGGACAAAAAACAAGTCCCAATAAAGCAGAGCAGGATAAAATGATCAGTGAAGAAGTGTTGCAAGGCTATATACCCCCCTATTAATTAAACTTATATGCAGAATATGTATTAAAAGAGGCTAGACTGGAATAAGAATGTAGTTTAAAATGGGAGGGGAAAAATTCAATAATATGTACTATGCTAATGACCTGAAAATACAAATGACCTTCAAGCTATACCTGTAATAAAAGTCAATGGCATAGGGAAAATGGGACTGTAATTAAACTGAAAGATGGTAACTTGCATTTCATAGTGTTCTGTCCTCACTACATGTTAGTCTATGCAGTTCAACATGCAGCTAAATCCACCTATTCTCCAATAAAACAGACCATGTGCATTGATCTGAATGCTTTATTGAAAGAACAGGATATGGTGAAACTTGGGAAAATAGAGATACATAAATGAGAACCAAATACAAAATACACTGTATTGAGTTACTACTGAACTTAACAATGAATAAATACAAGCAATTTAAATCTCACCAGTGCTCTATGTGTGGGATGGGTTTGTCCTTGGATGACCATGTGCCACAGATTAAGATGGATTCTTCTTTGTGCTTCTCCTTCTCCAAATGCTAAAGGAAAATGGAGTCTGACTTCCCAGCGTGCACTTGGTTTGAGAGTGTGGACTGATGGGTAAGTGGGTTGGGTCAGCTTCAAACAATATACTTGGATTTTGTTCCTCCAGTTACTAGATGAGGCTAGAGTGCAACAACAGTATATAATAGTTATATGCTGGGGCATGACACATAGAGTAACAATAAAGGCATGGGGAAAGATATTCAAATTAACCTGTCAATATGATGTCTCCCTTGTTTATGGTTGCCTGCTGCATTTTCAGGTCTGTTTTCCCAAGTTGGGAGGGATTATCTACCAAAGAACTGCATCTTTCCAGAAATTAAGTTGAACTGATATGTCCTCATCCATCCTTTCTTATAAATATTTGTGTTTGGAAAACATATTCCCATGGGGTGTGTGTGTGTGTGTGTGTGTTGGAGGAGTCATCCTACCAATTTTATATGACTTTGAAAATAGTTTTCCTGGCTTGCTAAGTACTTGGATAGGAGACCCTTCCCTCCCCCCTCCTGAGGCTACCTGGAGGTTATCTGTCATAAGGGTCACCTAAGTAGTGCAAATGGATGTGGAGCTCCAGGTGGCTTTAATGACTTGCTAAAAGAATGCAAATGACCAGCTGTCTGCAAGGAGTATGAATCCTTCCATTTCCCACCATCCAGTCAGAGCTGAAGAAACTTCTTGGATGAGAAGTGAAACATCATCAAAGGAAAACCGGAAAATCCAGTTGCCCCTTGAAAAAGCACCTTTGGGACAACTTTGACCTGCATGACTGAGAATTTTATTAAAATAACAAGAAGCCACTTCAGTATTACTGCCAAGAAATTTATTTACTTTTTAAAAAAATGTTGATTGTCCTATATTTATAATTGATTTTATACTTCTATTTTTATTTTATTGTAAGCCAGCCAGAGTTGCTCTTGATAGTGAGCTGGCATCAGTGTTTCCTTTTCAGTCTGCTGGGCAGAAGCCTGATAAACTAGCTGGGTTCTCAGGAATTTCAGCTACCACTGAAGTTGTTACCTAGTTGGATAATGAAAGCTCTTTAGGAAAACAACTAAGCTCAAGGGCACCAAGGGATCTACAGTTCAGCCCCGGCTACCTATTTTCTCACTGTTGTTACCTGGAATTCTTTAGAGACAACATGGGCAAAGAACATTGCCTTGAGCAGCTCCCAGAGGCAGTTTTCTCTGATGTAAGCAGAGAATACCGCCCTCATATAAAACACTTTCCTGGTGGATATTGCAGGGTCTTTTCTTGGACCAGGAAGGAGTATTTTGGTGCCTTCTTAGCTAAGGTCAAAGAATTCTCAGGCTATAGCCTGAATCAGCGTCTTCCAAGAACTCTAATAGAAGCTCTTTAAATCAGTTGTAATTCCCTTACGAGAAGTCCCCATGCATCCCTCTTAATGAACATGGCTACATGTTGTCTGGGTTGATCTCTTGTCTACATGGAAGGATGAACTGCTGCGATACTGAAAAGAACAAAAAAGAGTATAGATCAGAAAGGATGTGAAAAAGGATCTTCTAGCTAAGATGAGTGCCTTCAAGTCCCCAGGTCTTATAGAGGACATTCTTCCTATGGGATACTAAAGGAACTGCCTGGAGAGCTTCTTGGAAACTTACAGGACTACTGGAAAACTAAGGTGGTATTCTTTTTTTCTTTTTCCATTGAATTGTGTCTGATCCTGGACAAATCCTTGCCATTTTCTTGGCAAGTTTTCTAAAGTGGTTTGCCATTGTGTCATTCCTGAGGCTGAGAGAGGGCGTCAGAGGGCCCAAGAAGATCCAGATGGCTGTGTGCCTAAGAACTAGAACTAATAGTCTTGGATTTCTGACTGAATGCCTTCACCAGAACACAAAACTGACTCTGAAGGAGATACTAGAGGAGACCAAATGTTCCTCTCGTCCAGAAAAAAGAAAAAAGAGTGATCCCCAAAACTATTGATGCCAATCTTGACCCACTATTATCTTTTAAGGTTAAGTTGCAATTAACAAAAGTCATTTACCTTAATTTTATTATATAATTATCCATTATATTTTTTCATTGTTCTCCTTTTTAAAATTTAAATTGTTATTGCATGGTTGTGAAGGGTAATCAACATCTACTGTTGATAAAATATATTTTGGGAAAAAAACCCTATAGGTTTGAGAAAATTGGTTTTGTGTAGCTTTTGCAGCCTCCCAAAGTCACTGGAAGTCAGGTAATATAAATCTAATAAATCAATATGTGCAATCAAATTGGTGTCTGACTCTTAGTTCCTCCATTTGATTTCCATAGATTTCCATAGATTCTACCATGATGATCTGTCCCCAACCTGTTCCTTCATGTCTTTATATCTCAGTGCATCTCCCTTGCTGATGGTCTTCTTCTTCTCTTTCCTTCCACTTTTCGCAGTATTATAGCCTTCTTCAGAGAGTTTTTTATAATGTGTCCAAATTGATATATTTGATGAAAAATCTCAGCTGAGCCGCTAAAGAAGTAAGGATCTTTGAGATGCTCATTTAACACATGACTTCTTTTCTTCTTTTTTTACAGCACACTTCAAAGACTGCAGGAGACATAGCTTGGGAGAGCATTATGACATCTTTTAATAAGACTGACAGCTCCCCAATTTTCCTCCTGACAGGCTTTCCTGGACTAGAAAAACACCACTTCTGGATTTCCCTTCCTATCTGCTCCATGTACCTTATAGCCATTACAGGGAACTGCGCCATCCTCTTTGTCCTCAAGACAGATCAAACTCTCCATGAGCCCATGTACTATTTCCTTTCTTTGCTGGCCCTCTCAGACCTCGGCTTATCTTTTGCTTCTTTGCCTACCATGCTCAGTGTCCTGTGGTTCAATCACCGTGTGATCTATTTTGATGTCTGCTTGGTCCAGATGTATTTCATCCATACTTTCTCCATTGTTGAGTCTGGTATTCTACTCTCTATGGCCTTTGATCGCTTGGTGGCCATCTGGAACCCTCTGAGATACACTAGCCTTTTGACCTATGAGATGGTAATCAAGATTGGGGTGGGAGTGACCCTTCGAGCTGCTTTACTTGTGTTCCCAACCTCCTTTCTTCTGAAGCGTCTGGAGTATGGGAGGATGAATGTCCTCTCCTATTCCTTCTGCTTGCACCAGGATATTCTGAAGGTGGTGCTCTCAGACAGAAGAATAAGCAGCATCTATGGCTTGATGGTGGTGGTGTCTTCTATGGTTCTTGACTCTGTATTTTTGGTTTTGTCATATGTTATAATCCTCAAAATTGTGTTAAGTATTGCGTCTAAGGTAGAGCGCCTCCGGGCCTTGAATACCTGCATTTCCCATATCTGTGCTGTCCTAACCTTCTATACACCAATGATTGGACTCTCCATGATCCATAGATATGGGAAAAATGCTTCTCCAGTTGTTCACATCCTTATGGCCAACGTCTATCTTTTAGTACCACCCCTTATGAACCCCATTGTATACAGTATAAAAACCAAACAAATTCGGATGAGAATCTTTAAAAGTCTGCTGAAAGGTAAAAAGTCAACTATGACTTCTGAGAATTAGCTTCTTGTACCAGAGATCTTGAGAACATAGTGAGACATCTTTAAATAGAGAGTTGTCCAAAAGCAAATTGACTTGTATTATGGTTACTACCACAGAACTTTGATTTATTGCATCTGAAGTTCCCTCAATAGATGCCAAAATGGTTCCATTGAATGATTATTCTCTCCTCTCTAGAGGAAGCCCAGTTTCTCTTGATCTCATGCCTCATGTGATCTTCCTCCATTAGAAAAATCTAATTTTTAGATTTGGCAAATTTTTCACCAAAGAAAAATTCCCTGTTCCCCTGCAGGGAATAATAGTAGAATCCTTGAAGACCGATACAAGACTCCATGCCTATTAGCTTCAAGGAAGCAGCCATATGAAACAGATGCATGCATTATCTACATATAAGGAATAGCTCTATATAATTTATTCTGATCTTTCTAGGTATCCTTCTACTATATTGTTCAGATTCCTGACAGAAGATGTGACCTCCCCCAAACACAATCTATATATGTCTTCTTTGGAGGAATCACAGCTCAGTGAAAGGCAGATTTTGACTAACTAGAGAAAGACCATCCTTCCTTGCTTTTAAAACAGCTTCTTTTTCTCCTATTACCTGTGGTTGTAAAGGCATATCAATAATCTTGTAGAATTGCAGTGTTTTCTGTTGGAAAGTTTTATTCATTTAATCCATTCAATTTTGAGGCCACCCAAATCCATAATTACACCAGATGGGTTGCAATTAATAAAGAAAACTGTATATAAAAGAAGTAATAACCAACCAGAATTCTAGACATTACTTTGTATGCTGCAAACCCTGAAAATTGATGAATCTACAAACTGAACAAAGTTAGGGCAGGACCAGAGAAAAGGCCTGGCCTTGGACCAGCAGCACTGGCAAATCTGCCACCCTCCAATCTTGCTACTAATTGAGGATTTACTATACTGAAGCATCTTAACTGCATTAGTGTATCTCTGCAATTTATCAGTAGAATTCGTATCCTCAGTTATGATTTCTTTGTATCCACTTATATTTAGATTTAAACAGTTCACCCTCTCCTCTTTATCCCCTTGGTGTCTGTGGGATTCTGGAAGTTGCTCCACACATCTTAAAGTTGCCAAGATTAGGAAACATCACCATGCCCAGAAAACGGCTTTAGATGCCTAGATTAGCAATGGGAGCAGGGCAGGGAGCAGGGAGATTCAAGAGGAGGTGTCCAACCTTAGAGGCAAACTCAACTATCAAAGCAAAAGTCATTGAACTTAGTGACAAAGCCAGAATATGAATATGTTTAGAAAAGGAAAATGTCCTCCCCCCCAGCCTAATAGGCAATCTTAAGTCACCTTTGTTCCCAAGCAGTACACACATCTCATAAACTCCTGTAGCAAAATGTTCTTATTGCTAGTGTGGATAACCATCCCACCATCAAAGGTCACAATGGTTCCCATTTTGGAGAGGCAAAGCACCTATGAGTGTGCTAACTGAACCCAAAATTTGAAGTTGCCCTTCTATTAATAAACAGTGCTGCTGGGTTGGGCCTGGGAGCATCTTGAGTGCAAGCTGAGACAAGAGGTGAGGCCTGGAAGAGGATGAGTGTGTCTGGTACAGCCAGAACAAGAAAAGACCTTGGGTCTCTTCAAGGCTGATGCCTTCATTTTGGCAAAAAGCAGTCTCTCTCTCCCTGCCCCCCCCCCCCCCCCAC
>JAEANM010016155.1:0-13368 GCA_017656035.1 Myanophis thanlyinensis
TACATACATACATACATATATACTTGTTAATAATTATAGTGATGGGAATGTTATTTCCATCCTTTCAATTCCTTCATTGTTCTGTTCTGTGCATTGATATATTACTAGTCTGGACATGTTTATCAATGAATAAATATGCTAAAGTAGTAACTAGGTGCATTTGGTTATGATATTTTGGGTCATAGAGAGGATATTTTTTTACTTGTGTAGAACTTGAGTTGCATACTATTATGATGCTGAACAAAGATATTATAGCTATATTAAATTTGCGCTCCTATTTTCTGTGTTTACCATGTATAAGTATGTAATAGCCATGCTGAGATCGATACAAAGCAGTTGAAAGATTTGATTGTGAGGAGTAGGGAAATTAAGAACTGTAGATCTGTAGAACTCCAACTACACAGCCTCATCCTTAGGCAGAATATTGGTAATATTATGGATTAATGTTGGTAAGCTGTTTTCTAATTGATTGATTACTTCATTGTTTGATTTGGTTTGGTTGAGGAATTTAAGTTTAGGAATGCAAAGAAATTATTTACAGTGTTTTTATTGCACTACTCATTGACATATGTCGTTAGACACTAGATTATGTAAAAATGAATGGGGTGGAACTCTTCTCTTTGACTGTGGAGGTGCCAGAAGAGATATCAATCAAGTAAAACTTTTGTAAGTCTACTGTGTCATTTCAAAGGCACGTTTAAATATTCTAATTTCTAAAAGCCTTTTTCCCCTCATGCTTGTGTTTGGCTCTAATAATGATTGGAGAAATATGTCAAGAAAAGAGATTCTCAGATATGTATTCTTTGAAACAGTTGTACTAGTTAATATATATTAATATATTGTAGCAAGAATCACAAAGGTTTATGCAATCATTTTCAAAGAAAATAGGATTTTTTTCTTTATGGAGTAGAATTCATAAGACAGGCATTCAGTAAGAGACATACAGATGTATGCACAAATATATATTATAATAACTGACCATGAAACCATGGCTAAAGACAGAGAAAATGTGAATCAGGGAAGTATAAAATCTAAACTAAAATTATTGTTCTCCCATATATTTATGAACTTTCCACTTCTGGCATATTAAAAGTGATAATTTCCTGTCAATTTTTCATGATCATTGAAATCCAAGGACCTTAGTGCTTGTATGCATCCTTTGTGCTTTTATCTGTTAAGTTGTCTTCTCTTGATATAAATATGCAAATTTACGAGCAGATATGCAAACATATGTAACTAGAGAACAATTGTCATAGTTAATCCAAATTGATTGATCTACTCCATAAATGTTTATATCATATTATACTATTCAGAATGTACCATGGATTCTGTTTCCAAGTTTGATTTGAATATATGATTGTATGAACATAATGTGAAATGTTTTCAAACAAATAAGGTAGTTAAATGATATAGCTGGTAAAATTCAGCATTTTATATTTGATATCTGGGCAAGATTTGAGGTAAAATAATGAGAATGTTCTCTTCTTTTAAAAAATATATAAATACATTAAATGCATGATGAACTTTAGTCCTTGGATCTAATTTGAGAATGAAATATATTCTTGTTTCGTATTCCCTTGTTTTGTACCTTCTAGCAAATCAATGAATTTATTCACTTTACTTTTGTTTCTTTGAAGATTAAAGACATGTCTTGCTTTGTTCTAAAACTGCCTGGACAGTTGGCAGGCCATTAAACCAAAGCAGCAAGGCCTTAAATATTAACATCTTGATTTAGAAAGCACGACCCAGAAAAAAATAATTGTATTTGAAAATGAATGTAGCATTTTTATCCCAGTGTGGAATTTTGTTTCCATAGGATAATATTTGGAGAAATATTGATAGTTGTGGCAGAAATGTACTTCATTTTCAGAAGTACAATAAATTTTACTATAGAAATTGTTTACTATAGAATTGGTTTTTTTAATTAAAACACTATTCTCTTTATAAATCAAGTCTGATCCCTCTTTCTCTGTGTGTCTTTCTCTCTATCTATCTATCTATCAAAATTAATTCAGTTAAAGGTGTACAGTAACTGGGAAACCTCTACTATAAACAATATAATTTTTTGAATATACAGCATATATAATTAACAGACATAAACACACATTCTTTTTATATGTTTGGCTTATATATAAAACTCATGTCCAATGCACACAATAAAGAAATAAATAGCGAACACCGTCATTATTTTTGTGATGTTTTCCATTGCAGCCAATGATTATATGACATATTTATTTCAGTAAAGTTGAGTTTCATGCAATAGAAATTCTATTGTTAAATATTTGCATGTTGGTTCTTTCTTTAGATTTTAGAGTTCATGATATATTGTTGCTGAAGTATATATATTAGTGATGCTATGAAATATTTCTGCTACAAAACATTAGCATATTGCAATCTTTGATCTCCTTTGAATTAGCTATTATCTGTCCATTGGCGTACCAATTTAACTTCAGAACTTCCTTCTGAGGTCTTTTGTAAAACTTTCCTTGCTTTTCTATGTTTGTGTACATCTTCAGTGTATTTACAGATGTTGGAATACTGCTTCTTGTCTCTTCTATCAGGTCCTTGAAACTATTAAGTTTCTTTCTGAAATACTTTTTTAAAATCTTTCTTGGCTTTGGCTTTTCTTCTTGACAATTTCTACGGTTTGTTGTTATCCAGTTTGCTTTCTTTTCCATTTCTTTCTCATTTTTTGTCATTGTCTTTTCATGTTTGTTCTTAATAACTTCTTTAAATACATTCCCAATTCCTCTGATTTTCTATCAATTAAGGTCAGGCTCCAGAATTATTCCTGATGTTATCCTTGAAAATGGTAGGTACATGTTTAAGATCATATTGTGGAAACTGTATTTTTCTTTTTTAGGTTATTTAGAGCTTGCACTTGAATAGTTTGTGATCTATTCCAAAGTCAGCATGTGGTCCTTTCTTTGATGCTATAACTTTGAGCTTGTCCACTATATTTCAACAATATAGTTAATCTGATTTCTATCTACATCATCTGGAGATGTCTATATATCATAGAAACATTATTTTGGTTGTTTGAAGCTAGTATTAGCTATAAAGAAATACAGCAATTGTTAAGTCAATTTCTTGATTCATTTCAGTTTTCTAAAACTGAACACAAGTGCATTCTCCTATTTCATGTTTCCAACTTTGGCATACTAGTTTCCAATCACAGCAGCATATATTTCTTGCACGTCCTGTGGATCTTGAATTGAATTGTATGAATAGATGAATAGATTCAACAGATGAATCTTCTTCTTCTTCTCCTCCTCCTCCTCCTCCTCCTCCTCCTCCAGTGGTTGAAGGATAAACTTTAATAATTGTCATATTAAAAGGTTGTCCAGAAGTCTAATCAAGTCTAATCAGAAGTCTATTTCATTATTAGTAGCATTGCAGCCTAATACTATTCTTGATATACACTTCCTAATTATAAAGACTGTAGCATTTTGTTCTTGTTTTTCATGTCCTAAATAATAGTGTGTGTGATCTTGTTAATGAAAGACTCCAATTCCAGTCCACATCAATTCACTGATGCCTAGGATTATAATTGCTTCATTCATTTTTCCCTATACTGAGATTTCCTGTGTTCATGCTACTTATGATCTACATTCCTATTGTAATTCTATTTTTGCAGTATCAGATTTTCTTTTCCTGTGTGGTGAGATCAGCAACCATATGTGCCAAAAACCTTAATCTATCCATGTCATGAACACTGTTAGTACTCCAAATGATCTTCAACTCTTTTTCAGTAGCACATTGAGTGCAATGCTAATGGAAAGGCCCATAATCTGGCACTATATTATCAAACATTTTTATGAGACCATGTGGTTTTCTTTATAAACACAAAAGTGGCTTACCATTGCCTTCTCCTGCTCATTATGAATGGATGCCTTTGTCATTGTCACTAAAGTGATCATTCAGCACTTCCTACATTGTTGTTGTCCTGCCTGCTTTGCAGGATACCTGGGACAGATGAGATGACTTTCACACTTGGGGAACATAAACTCTGGACATATACTCCTCAGGTTCTTCATTCATCCTTCTTAGGAAGATTCCAATCATTGTCATGATGATTCAGTACAGTAGATCTTGGGGATGGGGATGCTTAATACTATGGATGAAAACATGATCCATGTTAAAATGTAGAAGTTCATTGAAGTTGTTTTCATATAGCCATAAAACACTGGCCATAGGCATGTTTTTCTAGTTTATGTATCTATTTTTCAATGAGCACCAATACATATCACTAGATCAAGTTTTAATTTATTTATTGGAATTTGTCAAATGACAAAGAGACGAATACAAGAATAAAAGGTAACAATACAATGACAGAGACGATAGGCACATCAGTGCACTTTTGCATGCTCCTTGTACTGTCCACTTAGGTACAATATGGTGTGAGGTCCAAGAAAGTCAGTTTGTGATAAAAGCTGTGAAAATTAGTAGCTGGAACAATGGAATTACATAGAGCATTCCAGACTTTGACAACTCTATTACAAAAGTCATATTTTTTATAGTCGAGTTTGGAATGATATACATGATATACATATATATGTTGTGAGAAATATCAGGCTATTATAAAACAATCCTAAGTGAATTGAGATATTCAAGATCACTGTGCATAATAAGTTTTTTTTCTAAATTGAAAATAGATGCAATTTGAAATTAGATGTTTAGTTACCACTTATATATAATAGCAGAAATTCAAAACCAGGTGTCGACATATCCTGCTGATAAAATTGAGGTAAATCATGCTTACAGTAACAAGCCTAATTTAGTTCTGTCCATAATAAGTCCATTTAACACTTTCTCATATAACCATAATGGATTTATCATATGAAAGTAGACAGGCTTCATTACCACATGACTGAACTATCATTCCTATCAGAGAGCTCATCCCATTAACCCATATGATAGTTGATTATGACTCAGCTGTGCTTTTATTATCTTTGCAGCAGATATTAAAAGAAGTATCAATAAAATAAACTATCATTAATCATAATGTCTGTATGTAAAAGAAATTTCAGTTAGGTCTAGTTTTGAGGTGAGTTTCTCTTGCAATATATTTTAAAAAATATATGTATTGTATTTATTGTATATTTGGAGTGTATATTGAAATCATCTGATTTCTTGCTTGTTTTATAGATAAAGTCCTTCTCAAGTAGGCAAACAAGAATAAAGTATCTTTAGCATGCATTTTTGTTGGAATTTCTACCATTGTTCTGTAGCTAATATTTTTTTTTGTTTTGAACAGAAGAGCAAATGACAAAAGGAGGAAAACTAATATTCATATGCTGTCCCAATGTCTTATTCTCATGTGAACTTTCTTCCTAAAATTCCATTGTTAAATGGGACTGTGTATGTAAGCAGGAAAGTTTTCTCTCTTTCTCTCCATGATTTCTTCTCTTCAAAATGTAGTTCATGGACAAATAGAGCTTTTCTACCCTCACAGTATCTACTTCTTAATAAATACTAAAATATTACACATATATATTAGCATCACCTGAAAGCTGGGCTAAGCCCATGCCTTGCAGCAAGACCTTTTTAAGATGATATTCCAAAATGTTATTATTCAGTATTCTTTTAGTATTCTGTTTATGTGACAAATACATCCTGTAATAAGAGGTCCTGTTGAAATTATAGTTCCAACATATTTACTCAGAATTATATTTCATACTTTCAAATTGTTAATTGGTCTGGTAGTTGATGCAGTCTGACTACTTGAAAACAAGTTCTTTCCACAAATAACAAATGCATTGGGGAATGCAGGGAGAAATAATCAAATGAAACCCCAAGTTACAAATATAATTGTAATTGGCAGGCTCTATTACATTTGTAACTGGAGGATTACCTGTATAATGAGAGTGACTGAGGGTCTCAGAAAAGTCCTGCCTTAGCAGAAAAAGAGTCCTGTGTCACACCCACTCTAGCCATGCCCACTTTGTCATGTGACCACCCAGCTACACCCACAAAGCCACGCCCACAGAACAAGTAGTAAAAAAATTTGAATCCCACCACTATAATCACAATCAGTTGGCTCAGTGGTGGTCGGTGATTGAAACTCATAATGGAATATCTCTCCTGCCATCTTGATTTCAGAAGCAGTTCCATAGGTAGAAGGCGTAGACATTTTGGTGAAATAGCAACGTTTAGTACTGTAAGGAGTCCCAGAATGCTCCTGAATGGAGTGTAACATCTGCCAGTTTTAACTGAGATAATGGAATGTGAGGCAACTGGCATTTGGAACAGAGTTCTTTTCAGGAGAGAAGGGGGAATAGCATGTCCAACTCCTTAGCATCAGAACATGTTAATTATATTGTATAAGAAATACTAATGATCTGATGGTCATTTAAAAAAAATCCTTTCTTAGCAAGCACCTAGAAGCCAAGAGGAACATACAGTACATGCTAGATTTCAAGTTTGTAGGCTTCACAATTCTGGAGATTTCATGATGAGTGAGTATATATATTAAAAGACATGTATTTATCTCTCATCCTGTCTCAACATCTTTATGATAATCAGTCATTAATTCTGATGGTACCTTACAACTTCTTGATAAAAATTATAAATGCAAAACAGATAGTGATCAGAAAATTATAGGAGTCTTAGTAAGTTATGTTTTTAAACAAATTAAGGAACATTATTTTCTTTATCTAATAGCATTGTTGTACATCATTTTATTTGTCTAGACATGGATGTGTCTTGATTTATTTGTATGAATTTTATTTGCATTTATTTGTATGATTTTCAAACTCAAGCCTATGTCATTAAAATACACACATCAAATTGAAAACACTATAAAAACCAAGCAGGTATTTAGTTGTGTGTTTTGTGTTTGTTTGTATGTTTTCAGACCTCTCCCATACTGGATTGAGAAACTGATTAAGGTGGTTTTTATAATGCCAATACTTTGGAAGATAAAGTCTAACTATAGTATGTATCACTTTTCAGTGCAGAATTTTTTATATAATTCCCATTTGTATAGTATTCCCAGACTTGATTTCACAAGAGAAAAAAGCACGAGAACATCAATTCAGTCTTTCCTATTTCATTTGTTATTTGAAAGTCATGTATATTTTGCATGTGTGTTTTGTTTACTTAATGCTTATTGTCTTGTACAACTTTGTTAGAATCTTCCTAAAATAAATGCACATATTATATATTTTTATATTTTTATTTTAAATAAACATAACATTTCAGACAGTAGTCATGCATCTACTTTCTGTTTAGTATGCTTCCTTAATTCAAACACATTTTTTTTTATATTTATGTTATTATCATGACTTTTTTTTATAAAAACAATACAGCATCTTTCAAGAAGTGTTGACTGTTGCAGGGAAGCTGGAAGGAGAGGTCACAAGGCCTCCTCAGAAACAACTTTTTTCCATTTTGGAACCAAATTGCTACATATATTTAATTTATATGATATTACATGGAAATGGCTTATAGTTGTAAAACCACAAGCTGCTATTATTGCATGCAAATGTTCAAGCTGCAAAAATAAAAGCATTGTATGTGAAAAAGTAACAGTTCTTGGTTTGTTTTAAATCAGAGGTCTCCAACCTTGGCAACTTTAAGACTTGTGGACTTCAACTTGTGGACTGGCTGAGAAACTCTGGGAGTTGAAGTCCACAAGTCTTAAAGTTGCCAAGGTTGGAGATTTCTGATTTAAATCACCTTGTCTTCAAAAACATCATGGGCATTTGCAATGACTGATTCTGGAAAGCTAATGGAGTAAAAACTACAAATTTCATTGACCATAGACTTTGAGTGTGAAACCATACTTAAATTTTCCAATCATAATTGTAACTAAATCTAGGATGGCTGTGCAATCTCTTTACATGATTATTTTAAAATATACTGTACATGTTTGTTCAGGTTTGAACTTTTAGTAAAGCAGTACCTTAAAATGCTTCAGAGAATTAACAATGACTACAGAACAGAAAAAATAAAAACTGAGCAGAGGCACAGGCACTTTAAATTAAAAAGTTTGGTTAAATTCTATGGTTGGCAATTATCTTCACTTCAAGGGTTTTTGTGAGAGTCCTGTAATTCGTTATTCAAAATCCTTTCCCAGGAATAAGCTATCTCTCTTGTTTTCTGCAAGTCATTTACAGATTAGTGGAAGATATAACTGGAAACTGTTTTCAGGAGGCAATTTCAGATAAAAAGTTGGGGAGCCAGGATTGTTAGACTAACAGTACCTTCTATATCCTTACAATGACATTTTAAGGCATCACAACCATAAAAAGAAGAAAACTGGAATTTTATACACTATTGCTATAATCAATGTAATGTAAGATCCTGATCTTCAGTGGTTCTAAATTACATCAGACATTAATTCTTTTAATGTGAAGCTTATAATTTTAATATAGAATAAAAAAACCAACAAGAACTAGTATTTAGAATGAAACAGAAAAGTGAAAGAAAGGATAAAAGTAAAGTTATAGAAATAAAAAAAATATTTATAAAATGGTGACATCCAACTTTCTTTTATAGCAGCTATATATAAATATAAAATATTGTAACTTTTTAACCTAACGCTACAGCATAATTTACATTTTCTTTATAACCTATTTTTTTCTAATTCTCAAAACCAGATACCATAAAAATGTATCTGTTTTCCAAAGAATAAATAAGAGTTTTTCGATCATCAGTAAATTTAGATAGTGTCCTATATGTAATTAAAGCGTTCAAGTTGGCCGTCTCAGCAAATTCCACCATTTTTACCATCCATTCATCCATTGTGAATAAAGTTGGATATTTTTGCTACTCTTATGCATAAAGAATGTCACTTGTCATACATAAAACAAAGTTTCATTATATTTTTCTAGCTGCTTATCCATCGATCCCAGAAGAAAAATCATGGTTTCAATTGTATATGTCTCTTTAAAAACTTCTGATTTAGTATACGTAATTGAGTTAACTTTTTTCCTGGCTTTTCTACATGACTACCAAGCATGGTAAAACATCATTCTTTTTGGTTACATTTCCAGTATAAGTTTATTTATTAAATATTAATTCTGAATACTCAAATATTGTCAACCATAATACAACTGCAGGAGCTTTTTGGATGAGAAGTGAAACATCATCCAAGAAAAGCAAAGTCCAGTTGCCTTTTGAAAAACAGCTTTGGAACATAGCTTACATGATTACAGTTCTTTGCAACAAAATTAAGCATAGTTTCTTATTGGATCTGTCCATTTTTCAGTAGCCACCTGAATATATTGCTATTAAAAGTTTTCACACTATTTTATATATTGTTTTCTATAGACTTACTGTTCTTTAAAATCCATGAATTGTTATCCAAATATACCGGTAACTAATAAATGTAACCTTTCTGAACAGATGTATAAAGTTAAAGAGACTAATTGATCATGTCAGTACAAAGGTGTTGTTCATTCTGCAAAGGCCAAGTTAATTCATATTGATGTGATTCAAATTAACCTTAATCAGCTACTAGGCTGACTCTGATTTCATTACTCGATGTGTTGTACTTAGACATCTCCTCCCTTTAAAAACCCCTCAGACGTATTTCATCTTTGCTTAAAAAATAATAATAAAGGCCCATTTACACATCAAGTCTTATTAATGTAATTGGCTTTAAGATTGACTTTTTTTGTGTGTTGTCACTTTTGGGTTCCGTTAATTCTGAAAAGGTCACATAATTCAGTTTGATGTGATATAAATTAACCTCAAATGTTTCCATCTCTCTTTAAAATGATAGGTCATTGCTTTAAAAAAATACATTCTTGTGACAAATATAGCATGCATTTTGTTTCTAAACAACTGAGAAGGTTTGATTATGCCAACTGCTATATACATTTGTAGGGGGAATGATATGTCCTTCTGCACATTTTTTCCTTTGGTTTTGTCTTAGAATATTATTAGGTACCTGGAAGAGTAGTAGAACTGATGTTTAGACCAATGAGATTATAGGCTATTAGTTTTATATATTTTATTTATATTTGTATGCTTTTATCTTATCTTTATCTTTTGTCTTACTTGTTTTTAATTGTAGGATTTTTTTTCTGCTTATTTTTTAAAATTTGTTTATAAGCCACCCACTCATGTACAGCACATTCAGAAAATATTCAGACCACTTTCAGTTTTGCAATTTTGTTATGCTGAAGCCTGATTCTACAGTTGTTGAAATTCATTTTTTTCTTATTAATCTACATTCAGTACTCCATAATGACAAACAGAATTGTAGAAATGTCTGTAAATTTATTTTAAAAAACCTGAAATATCACATTGACATAAATATTCAGACATTTTGCAACAATATTTGAAATCTAGCTCTGGTTCCCCACCCACATTTTTCTTTATAGTTACTGATATTTGTTTCTACACCTTGATTGGAGTAGTATACAGCCAAGACAACACAGTAGTAGCTTAGGAACAGCTGTGAATGTCATAGAATGGCCCATCCGGAGACCTGACTTGAACCCTATTGAACATCTCTGGAGAGACCTGAAAATGGCTGTCCACTGATGGTCACCATCCAATCAGATTGAGTTTGAGACCATTTGCAGGGAAAAATGGCTGAAAATTCCCCAATCCAGGTATGCAAAGCTTGTTGCATCATACCTCAAAAAGATTTGAAGCTGTAATTGCTGGCAAAGATGCTTCAACAAAGTACTGGGTGAAGGTCTGAATGCTTATCCCAGGGCTCTGAATACTTTCTGAGTGCACTGCATATATCAAATGGGTAATTATATAAATTTTAATATTATATATCAGTTATATATTATCTAATATATAATCTTAATATTTGAAACAATAATGATTTTTATAATTTGATTTGTTCACAATTGGTCTGAACACAATCATGTACCATATTTTTTGCTCCATAAGATGTACCTGACCGTAAGACATACTCCGGCTTTCAGCCTCCATGTGTCCCATTTTTGGCCTCCACATGTCCCGTTTTTATTTTATAATTTATAATTTATTATTTAATTACACTTGTATACCGCCTCCCTCCCTGAGGACTCAAGGCAGTGCACAGCCCAATAAAAATAGAAATATACAATTAAAAAACCAAGTTAAAATACAAAAAGAAATGGCTAATTCATTAAAAACCCAGTCATAGAAGTTAAAATTAAATTAATTAAAATATTAAAACTAAATTAAATAAATTTAAAAAATTTAAGATTTAAAATTTAAAATTTAAAACCTCGTTAAGTACTAGGCTAGACCAGCTTGCTGAAATAGGTGGGTTTTTAGTGCGTGCCGGAAGGTCCGCAGGTCTGTAATGGTCCAAATCTCTGGGGGCAATTTGTTCCAAAGGGAGGGTGCAGCCACAGAGAATGCTCGCACCCTTGGGCTATCAGATGACACCATCCCAACAATGGAACCCCAAGGAGGCCCGCCCTGTGGGAACGTACCGGTCGGCTGGAGGCTGATGGTGGCAACAGGTGGTCCCGTAAGTACCCAGGTCCCAAGCTATGGAGAGCTTTAAAAGTAAGCATCAACACCTTGAATTACACCCAGAAGGCCACAGGGAGCCAGTGCAGCTTGCGCAGGAGAGGTGTAATATGGGAGCTCCGAGGAACTCCCAAAATTACCCACGCAGTTGCATTCTGAACCCAACTGCAGCCTCCGGATGCTTTTCAAGGGGAGCCCCATGTAGAGAGCATTGGCATAGTCTAGGCGGGAGGTCACAAGGGTGGAAGTGACTGTGCGAAGAGTTTTTGGACTCTGTGTGCCCCATTTTTGGTCCATTTTTGACTCTTTTCTTCCCATTCTCAGCCATTTTTAGCCTCTGCATGTCCCCCAAACAGGCCAAAAACAGGGCAAGCAGAGGTAAAAAATGAGACACATGGAGGCCAAAAATGGCTGAAGGGTAGGTGCCAGCAGGTGGGCAATAGTCACTCCATAAGATGCACAGACATTTTCACCCATTTTTGGGAGACAAAAAAAGTGTATCTTATAGAACAAAAATGCAATAATTTGGACATAGAAGACTTCACATAGGCTCCTGAAACTAATGTTCTATATCGTGCACATTATGTATTATTTTAATTACACAATATTTTATATATTGCCCAATTGCAGAAGCTTTCAGCAATTTATAGAAACTATGATCCAAATCCTTTATTGCATAAAACATTGTAATTTATCAGTGTTATTAATTTCTAACATCAAAAAGCCAACAACAGCATGCAAACTTAAAATAACTCCAATAAATGGGTTTTCCTCATCTGCTGTTCACTATTCAAATGAAAACAAGTTCACATACTATCAGTCATTGGTCCCAAAGTTGACATTGTTACTATTAGGAAGATTTCTTAACATTTTAAATTTAAAATATAATTTTAAATTGCAGGATATTTTCTGCCTGTAATTTAACCATTATTACTTCTGGAATATAAAGGATTAGAGTCAAGCTATGTGACACCTATTCAAGTATTTAATTGATGATTACACTCCAGGTATGTTTTTCAATCTATAGTTATAGATCCACATAATAGAGACATCCAGACTACACTTAATTAGTCTGCTAATCAGAATTCACGAGAATACTTTAGCAAATGCTTCTATCAACCTCAAACTGCCTTCCTGTTCTTCAAATCAGCTGTTCACAATTGCTCAGTGGAATGTACTCTATAGCCTCTTGTCAGAGAAATCTGAATCAAAATGAAAGTCAAGTGAACCTCTCCTTTTCTTTGTTGTATGTTGTACTTTATCTACTTCTAATTGAACAGCTGGTGTGCTGCTTTTATTTTAGTTAAGGAAATGCTTTTGCATTCAACTTTCTTTACTTTACTATAAACTTATTTTGAACCTTAACTCACCTAATATTATATGTAATATTATCTGGCTTCTTCTACCCTCCAATCTATTCTATTTAATTTCCAGGTTTGTAAGACCACATTGGCTTGTACTGATAATGTTTGCAAGAAAACAAACAAGCTCAGAGATGACCAAAGACCCCTCAAAAATATGAGAACTTCACATTTGACCCAAGGATTGTAAATTTATAAATCTTGAAAGATTCATTCCTCCTACATGTGATCAAACTTTTTCTTCACCTTAGTGAAAAGAAAAGTATGAGGGCTATCCACAAAATAGATTACGTTTTCATCTGTAGCAAGAAGAGGCGGAGCTAGCATGGCCATCTTTGGTCTGTGTGTCCGCCGCTCAGTCTGCATCTAGTTGTGCTAGTGGGAGGTTCATATTGTTGTCCGTTATTTCACAGCAAACATTTGAAATATGTGCTGCAATTGAAAATCCCTCCAATTGTGAGGTGCGATCAGTAATAAGGTTTTTGTTGGCAAAAAATCATAAACCGATTGAAATTTTTCGGCAACTGTGTGAAGTATACGGGGACAACATCATCACTGAAGGTGGAGTGTGCCA
>JAEANM010016156.1:0-13367 GCA_017656035.1 Myanophis thanlyinensis
CTGGTAGCGACGTTCAAAATGCTGCATGTCCTGATGAAAGCGCTCTCCTTGCTCCTCGGCCACAAAAGCAATGTTTCGGGGGTCTAACGACTATTTTCTATGTGCTTACTGCTCAATTAACCAGAAATCAATAATTTGAAACCAGAAATAGACATTTTTTGAAAATTTGTTACACAGTGAATCCATATGCTTCATAGTTCACATTCATGATTGCTGGGGACCCAGACTGATGAAATGGGTAAATTGGGGCATTAAAAATGAGAGTGATAAGGCTCTGACTGGTGTCATATTTTCATGGCTAACCTTTGACATTTCTCCCTTCCTCCAGTGCCACATCAAAATTTGTGCTGCCTATGGCTCCATGAAGGACATTTCTGTGTATAATGTCCTGGGTCTTTCCCCCTCTCAGATTTACATTGTTGGACGACCAGCAAAGAAATATCAGACTCTGTGCCAGGTAATTTTTTTTCCTTTTTCTGGAAGATTTAAGGGCCCTGAAAATTAAGAAGGGTTCTGGGGGAATTGTACAACAGCAAACCAGAGTACTTAGCTTAGTCTTATGTGCCTGCATGCATCATAAAGAAATATACTATATACACACTCTCCTTAATTAAATCTTAATTGTAAGTCTTAGAATCACAGAATTGTGGAACTAGATGGAATCGCGTGGATCATCTCATCCAGTGTTTCTCCGTGCGGGTTGAGGAATTCTGGAAGTTAAAGTCCATACATTTTAAAGTTGCTGAGGTTGAGAAACCCTGATTTACTCCTAACCTCTATGGTGTACAAGAAAACGAATGAAACCATCCTTGAAAGATGGCTATTTCTTTAAGAACTCCAGAGAGTTTCAAAGCTTCCTAAGTAGAAAGTTCCATTGTTGAACATTAGGAAGATTGCCATTATATTTAAATAAAACCTAGGTAGCTGCAACATATTCCCATTCTGGAGTCCTTGGTGCTGTCTGAGTTCAGTTGCTTGTTTGCAGAACTTCATTACCAAATTAGGTAACATCTTTAGTTAACATCAGTACAACTTTCACTGGATAATGAAATGTCTGCAAGGAAACAACGAAGCTCAGAGAGGACCAAGAACTCCACAGTTCAATCCCGAGCTACAGATTCTCTCTTCTACAGGTGACTTAGACTGACTCCTTGACTTAGGAACCTGAGTTGTGATCAGAACTTCCATTGCTAAGTGAAGTGGTTGTTAAGTGAGCCATGCTCCCTTTTTCTTTTTGCCATGGTCATTAAAAAAATTAACACAAGTCTTAAGTGAGTCCAACTGTATTTGTTGACTTTGTTGGAAGCCCCTTGAGAAGGGTGCAAATGATTGCAACCATCATACATACATGCCAGTTGCCAATCACCTGAATTTTGATCTCATGACTACAAAGGCACTATGACAATCATAAATGCAAGGGCACTGTGACAGTCATAAATCACTTTTTTCCATACGTCTATACGTCATATGTATTCTCTTCCCTGCCAGAGAATGCTTGGTGCACCCTATCTTCTGCATAATGGCTTCTAGTTTATTCTGTTGTGCACTCTAAATATGGCTTTGGTTATGCCTGCTGATGTTTGCTGATTTCAGGAGCCTGCATTTTAAACATGTTTGCAGTCAGTTAGGTCAATTGATCAGTTCTAATACTTAAGCATTTTCAGTATATAAACAGATTCGGGCAGTCTACTGTTTCCACATTTTCCTTCAGCTAATCCAAAACCAGCTTAATGTTTCTTGCCCACCCATTCATCTCTCCATGGAGGCTGTACCATGTCAAATTCAAACTTCAGTTCAAATTCAAATCTTTATTGTCAATGCACAACAGGTGCAGTGAAATTGAATGAGCCTCCATTGGTACAACCACACAAAGCACAGAAATACAGAATACATTCAAACACAGAATACATGTCCAGACTTATAAACAAATCCCTAATCCCAGGAAATAGTGGGGCTAGGCACACACATAAATATAGTCTCTGCGTTCTGTGCATTTCTTGCTACAAATGTAGACAAAAAACATTGCCCTCCACTGTGGAGAATCCACTTCCCTGACTAATTCTTTGGCACAAATTGTGTCTTAATCCTTACAGGTGGCCGCAAGGAAAGAGCCAGTTGATTGGTCTATTCTTGATTCACTTTGTTGGCTTTTGGCCTGGTTGGTTGGTGCCTGGGGAGAAAGAAGAGAAGTGAAACTTCTGCATTGCGCTACTCCCTTCCTCTAAGCCACAGATGATGCTAACTAACCATTTGTCATCTTTGTTCTCCTTCTCTCCTCCAGTTTATCAGTGAAGGTTATGCAGCCCACTTGGCTTCCCTGGAGTTCAGCCTCCGTTCCCGGCCTAAGAAGAACAACTCCCGCATGATCCTAAGGAAAGGCAGCTTTGGTCTTCATTCTCAACCTGATTTCCTGCGCAAGAGGAATCACCTCCGGAGAACTATGTCTGTCCAGCAGCCTGACCCACCGTCCTTGACCCCCAAGCCAGAGCGTGCCCAAAGCCAGCCCGAGTCAGATAAAGACCATGACCGGCATCTACCCTCCATGGTGTGGATGAGAGGGGGGGTTCATAAGTTTGAGTCTGTCCCGTAACAGGAGCTGGGATTGCACCACCAGACCTCTGGCATCCTGCAAAGAGCTTGTAGGCATTTGCTCTTTGAGTTGCACTTGGCAGCTTCATGGTTCAAAGTGATGGAGAGGATTGGAATTCACAAAGCTCTGGCAGCTTCTGTCTCCCCAGGGGAACTTCCTGTTCGTTCCTCTTGTTTGTAACCACTCATGAAACATTGAAAGTAGAGAAAATGATTTGTACCAACTCTTGTGGGGGTGATGCTGGACAGGCAAATGGGCTTGCGTCTTAATGTTTACTTCGTAACAAAAATGTGCAATAAAGCAGAGCAGGGCAGCTCCAGTTTATCTCAGTAAGAAAGGGCCTCACTGACAGCAACCACATCTGTTTCTCGAAAAGGCAGCCTTCTGATGTGGCAGCAGCAACATCTGCAGTTCTTGGGGCAAGTAAGAATCAAAGGGAGGAGCCCACAGCTGTGCACTGGGGAATCTCTTGGGTGCCTTAAGCCCAATATCTTTTCATCCAGACAGCTCTATCACTGGCTCATCACCAGAGTAGGTCTCAATTTTACTTATTTATCAGAGACTTCAGTAGAGGCAACACATGAATGTGGAAACCAGTGGTGAACCCTGGATTCAATGGAAGTGTACTGCTTTTTAGATGTGGCACCCATCTTCTGGTTGCATTTTTTTGTTCTTTTCGCAGAAAACCATAACTTCTAAAGAAACTAAAGGGATTATCTGCATCCTTCTGCCACCATCATCATCACCCCACTGAAGCATCCTCCACTCCCTCTACTCATGGTATCCGATATGTTGAACACACTGTTGAGCTTCAGGAGACAAATTTTCTGTGCCATATTTTAAGAGATCTGTCTGTTGCCATTTCTGAATAAAATGTGTATCCCAAATAATGATAAGGCATCGGTTTTCCATACGAAGGGATCCCATGACAAAATCTGACATTTCCAGTTAGGGCTGGTAAATCCTAATAAACTAGCGAACTGATTCAAAATAAGGGAGTTTATTACCTATAAGGTAAATAATGTATGCATAGCATACATACCTTTTCAAGAGTCTCTCACCTGTTTTTCCCACCATCAGATCCAGTGTAACTATAGAAAATACAGAGTAAATGAAACTTCCATGAAACTGTTGAGAAAGAGACTGAGAACTCTGTTCTGGGCCCGATCCACCTGACTCCTGTAGAAGTTGAGCAATCCCAATCAACCATTAATTATTACCCCGTCACAAGAAAGTACAATAGAAGAATGACAAAGGGAATGAGTCAGGAGATAGCAAATAACTGTACTGCTAAATATTGGAGTAGAGTACAATAGCTCATATTTCATAGCAGAAATAATAGGCAAAACACGCCTGTCGTCAGTTTTTAGGATTAACCAGACAAGATAATAGCACACGAGAATCTTAACCATGAATAGATTGAGCTTTTTTCTTTATTTGAAGTATATCAAAGATGGATATTAGAAAGCAGGTGGTGCCCACAATAATGAAAGGAGAATGAAATAATGGCAAATTGCTTCATGGCTTAATTGCTGTACAATCTTGGGATTTAACTATTTCCTTGCCTTTAATAATTCTGCTTCTGGTAATACAACAGTATACCTTTCCTAAGCTGCAGCAAAAAAAAATTCCTCAGAGAGTTAATCAAGGGCTTTGTTAAAATTTAGCTGTCACTATCTCATAGATAATGCAATCTTGATTTTTTCCTGTATCTTCAAAGCCTTTTCTCCCTATGGGCATCTGCACTAATTGCATTATTCTCCTTTCATAATGATTTCTGTGGCAACTGTTCTTCAGAGATTTTGGGTCACTCTTGAATCTACATCTTTTTGGCAACTTAAGACTGCTAGTTCGCTCTCTGCCTGATAACCATTTTTTTCTTCTTCTGTATTCTTAGAGTCCCAACAGTGTTAGCTTCTTACCAGCCTCTTAATAACCCCTTTTGGCTTCTCTTCCCCATGGAACACTATATTTTCAAACTGTCTAGTTCCCCAATTCTTCTAAGATTCAGGTTGTCTGCTTGAAGTACAGATGGAATATCCAAGAAATTATATGATAGGATGACAAATGTGGGCATTTTTTACCTTTTCAAATCTGGGTTGATTCTGAGCATCAGACTCATTTAATAACATCTCTTGCTTCTTCGGAGGTTCAAATATCTCCTCCTTATTCTCCATAGTTACACATTAGTTTTCCAAGAGAATATCCATAAATCTGAAGCTGCTTTCTGATTCAGTGTATTTAACCTTCATGATTTTGACAACATGGGAGCACAACTCTTCTATTTCCAGCCAGATGTGCATCACATTGGTCCATTTGTCTATCACTTTGCTAAACAGCAAAGATGATAAAAGAAAAGAAGCAAGCAATGAAATTGAAACACCAACCCTCCAAGTTGTTCACCTTAATTGATTTTTGAGTACGAAAGGACTGGCGTTCTCTTTTTTGGCTCTCTTATCTCACCATACCACTCAAAAGCTTTGAATCTTACTGTGGTATTCCTTTGTTTTATCTCTTGTTCTCCTTCATATAAAGAATACCTAATTTAATCATTCTTTTTATTAGCCTTTTTCTGGTTCTTGCTTAGGTAGGAATAGCATATCTGTCAAAATTGTTAAACTGCTCAAGTTCATACAATACAGAGTTTTGATTTATTATACTGTATATCATCAAATTGGTAAGTAAGGCTAAAATGGGTAATTAGTGATTGAGGCCTTTGTGAGAAATTAGTTTAATAAGTGGTGAGAATTTGACCATAATTTTAACATGGTTTCTTTCTTTGGGTGTAGTAATGTCTCAAGGTAGTATTTTTGTAAGCTGTATTTATTGTTTTTAGTGAACCCAGTCAATAATAAGCATCCAAGATTCAGTCAGATAGCATGGGCTTAAAAACCAAGTTAAATGTAGTATATCAAGTAAATTTGCTATTTAAAAAAAGAAAAAAGATAGACATAGGCCATCTTCCCCAAGCAATTGAGAATGCATCTTGAGAAACAGAGGCACATTCCCTTTGTCTGCTTATTAGTCTAGGCCCCTGGACTAATAAAAATGCTTCTATGTGACTTAACTGACATCACATCTAGTTAATGAGGGAAGTCAAGGTTGAAGAATTCCCAATCATTTTGCAACAGTGCATCAGTCAGCAAAATGGGTGACATTATTGAGAGATTTTGCTACCATCCTACCTGGAGAAAAATAGAGAGTCCCGAGGGTGTTGTAGCAGAGTCCTTTATACCAGGTAATTCAGAGTTAAACACATCAGCTCATGATTATAGTAAGGAACTATATCCCCCAAACTGTATGCTTGAATGTGTTGTAGTCCTCCATGTTTGTAGGAATGGGACAGAATAATTGCATCTTGATGTGTGGCAAATCCATAGTGTGCAAACAGATTTTTAACTCAATTTAAATATAACATAAGAAATGGTTTCATAAGGTAAGATCTATTGGCACCTTTGAGATTTTAGCAAAACAAATTTGTTGGCCCTCGGATTATTTGCTGGTATTCCTCAAGTACTGTTTATTTAAAAATACATTCCTCTTTTATTCATCTCAGACTTTCACATTTAACAATGCTTCTCCTTCCACTGACTTAATTATTGCCTCACTAGGTACTTCCAAGCTATATATGTGACTCAACATAAGCCTTGCTATCCAAAAGTGGGACAAACAAGAATGTTCAGACATGACAATTTAGGGATCTCTACCAAAAAGTTCCCTGTAGTCTCATTTGAGGCCTGAAGCTTTAAGACATGGAAATGTTGGCACTAAAACTAAGAATGTATTGTGTTGGCTAACATTTTCCATTCCCATGTGGGCTGCACCCACATCCTGTTACTTTTCGCTGTAGTTTTATAGGACAGTACCGTGTTCTTCTGATGCTTCAGAATTCACCTGGAAAAATGGAAGATTGGAAAAAGCAACTAGACAACATAGATATGAAAAGTTGCTTGAACAAGGTTATGTTCTGTTTAGTCCGAAGCAAATAGCATCAAGTGCATTCATAGGGGAAATTTGTAGGAAAACTGAAGACTTGGACAATTCTAAAACAGTAAAGAAGAAGGAACACTTGTGGACTATTTTGGAATAGCAGTCTTGGTATTGGGATAAATGGATGCTTCAACCTACTTGTGTGTTAGGACAGATCCTAACTTGGATTGATCACTTCGTGGGTCATGGATTCAATGTGTGAGGAATGATCTGTTGGATTTCCCAAAGTTACTTCCTTCTACCAGTGTGTCGCTTTCTGAAGTTAAATTGAAAGGAGTATCCTAGTTAACCAATACATCATCATCTTTCTCCCCATCCAGGACTGAGACAACCTTAATGTTCTTAAATGCCTTGTTAACAGTTCCCTTTATGCTGCTCCCTCATATTTAAGAACTTATTCTTTTTTTTTAAAAGCCAGTGAATAACAATGGTGGCTTGTTAAAATGTGTGTTGTTGTGAGACGACATGTATATGGTTGTGCTGTGTGTGCGCATACACGTGTGTACAGTGTTTCACATCAGTGCCATTGCTAACTTTGCCTAGCAGAAGTTAACTTTTTATATTACATGTTTTGTTCAAGGTTTGGCTGTTCTGTTGTAACATTGTGAAAAGACCTTCGACTCTGTTCCAGGTATGAGTAGCATTGTTAATCCAAATCTGAGCTTTCTCATTTAAGTAGCACTAAAGGAAATGCTGGGCTTGGCAGCCTCTGCTGCTTGACCCAAATATTCTGTGGTGTATCTTTTTTCTGAAGTAGTCTTTGAGTCCTCTTGAATGTTGAAAGATAGAGGTTTCTTCTCATTCACTGGCATTTACAGAACAACTCTTATATTTATGACCTCACCAGGTGGAAAACCGCATTATTTGAATGCAGCATCTTCTATGTTGCACCAAGGTGGGGAGGGAGGGAAAAGAAGAATGGGATATTCAAATGAGGCTGGATGTGAGTGTTTTGCCTTTTTCCTACACAAGGCACTTGTGCTTTGCAGTGTCTCCTGTCAACTACCAGAACCATTACTGGGTGTGATGAATATGTTCAATAAAGGCATTTGTAATAATATCAGGTAGCAATGCAGGCTGATTAAGGGTCATTTGAAGGCTGAAAATTGAGTTCCTAAAAGCTCAGTGCTGGTAGAGATTAACTGTTTCACATTTTTTTCTGCTCCCGTCACTTGCACTGATTAATACTGTTTCCTATATTTGCCAATAGACTGAGTCCATCAGACAACAAAATGCTAAACATAGTTTCTCCTATTCCTGTTTGTAAAGCTGGAACACATTTGGTCCCTAAATTTTTTTCATCACAAACAGGTAGATGAATTTCCAAATTCTAAAGGTTCTGTAACTTTCCAAAGAACCAAATTCCCCAGAAAAGATTAAAAACATTTGTGCACCATATTTGAAATAATTTGCTATGCAAAATGTTTAATATTAATCTGCAAAAGTATTTAATTTAGTATTTGATTTTTCTTAAAAATTGTCTTGAAAAGATGACATGAGGTCGTTGGCTTATTAGACCTCATGTTAAAAGGGACCAAATCAAAACAAGCTGAGGCACTAATGGCCCTAAATATTCTCACATTTTTATTTTTTGAGATGAAATTTCCATTGGCAGACCAGGTATGCCAATTCATCTCTAGACACTTAATTAGATGTATACAAATCTTGGTTTAGTCAGTAGAGTGCTCATAGACACAGCTGAGCAAAAGATGTGCCTTTTGCAGTATGAAGAAATCAATGCTTATTTACAAGATTTCATTTTTTTTCCCTGCCACTTTTCCAAGTTAACATATATTAGGCTATTTTCTTACAACCTTGGGACGTATAGTGACATAGTTATTTTTCCAGGAGCTCTGGCTTCTTGCCTTATCAGTGTCACTCCTTACATCCATAATTGCAAGATAAAACATAGCTTTGATCTTTCTCCATCTAGAGGTGAAATGGCAACATTAAAAAGCCGTTCTTGTTTTCTCAGTTAATTATGAATATTGATTTCAGATCTAATTATCAGCTTTTCCAAATGTGATTTAATTATTGAATTGGTCCTCTGAAGCTAATTTCAAAGCGTTTTAGATTCTCAGCCCTGGGACTCCTATGCTTCCCTAAATTGGGCCTGAAGATGTTGTTTTCAAACTCAAAGCATTTTAGGGTAAGATTTAGAGATCACTGGACTGGTTGAAGGGTGTAATTGGAAACCCTGAGGGGCTTCAAGAATTAAACTTTGAATTGCTAAATGTAGAGCAAATATGAGCAATATGGAGGATTATCAAGTATATAATGATGATGGATAGCCAGCTAAAACTATGGAATAGTCAGAGAGACACAGACTATGGTAAAAAGTAAGTAATTCTACCCTGCCTCAAAGCAGCACACCAAATTGGCCTTGTTATATTTATTGTATTGGGAGGGTGTTTTTTTATATATATAAAAAAACAGCTTGGATTTGAAAGCTGCCATATATTTATATTTTTATTTGTACGGTTATTTTATTTATGTATCAAATTTGGAGATTGCCCATCTCCTTTTCACAGGATGACTTTTTAACACTGAGATGCCAAAGAATGTGAGCTTTGAACTGAACAATGGTTTGTTACGAGTCTGCACATGAGAATATGTGGTAGTTTGAATAAACTCCAGCAGCAGAGAGAGAGATTGTCAGAATATTTTAATCACACAACCATTTCCAATGTACAGCTATGAATTTATTATAGAGAAGCTTAAAAAGATGATTGGGGGAGGGTGGAAGTATTAACATTTTTTCCAAATGGTATTTATTTTATTTTCAGCTGGTTTTTAAAATCTTCTAGCATAATGTGACTTAATGTCAAGTATCACACTTTCTTCGCCTTTCAGTATGTATTTTGTTAAATTCTTTCTTTGATATGGGAACATTTTTGTGTTGCTCGGACCCACAGTTTCTGACTAATGGTTTTAACACTCAGCACTCTGATGAAATAAAGCACCAGATCTTCTTGTTTGAGACTAGTGTTTCTTACTGTTTCCACATGTGCTACTGTGCATCTTTCGCTCATGCACAAAAATAAATGTACCTATTCCTACATTCTACAAGCCCATGACTGTACACAAGCAGAAGAGGAAATAAAGCAATGTAACTTCTAAATCAAGCTGAGTCTTTAATGTCTGCTACCACATGTCCTTCAAATTGCTTACATGATTTTGGATGCACAGCCTGACTCCATTTTATGGAATAGCTTGCGCATGATTGGAGGTATGTGCACTGTAATTTGTAAATAGGGAACATCTAATCTTAAATGGGGAACAATTAGCCAAGCAACCATTCAAGGCTAAAGTTAATTAACCATATTCACTCATTGTGTTCTACATGCTATGGGAATTAATTTATTGGGATTTATAAACCTTTCTTTATGTTTTAGCAACAGGGTAGAAAATACTTATGGCACTGACATTCCATGACAAAGTGGCAGGTTTTCAATGGCATTCTAGAGATGTTTACATTGAATTAAAAATGGAAATTGATGTGCTGAGCCTCTGAGCTTTAAGCACCCATTTTGACTCTTAAATCTATCAAAGTCCTTTCAAAATGTAAATTTTAGCCTTAGCCTCATTAGATCCTTGTGATCCTCAGAAACCAAAACGCTGCTTTTAAGTGCAAGACTGAAAAATATGTAATGTAAATTCTGTCAACTGCAATTTGTTCAACAAACTCTGCATAATGTAATAAACCCACAACTTATTTTAAATTGCAAATAACAGAAGTAATTAAAGTACAAAAAAAATAACTAAAGGCAGTCCTCAACTTACGACCACAACAGAGCCCAAATTTTTTGTTGCCAAATTTTCCACAGTTAAGTGAATCACTGCAGTTAGTAACACTGTTGTTAAATGAATCTGGATTCCCTGTTGACTTTGCTTGCCAGAAGGTTGCAAAAAGGTGCTCACATGAGCCTGGGACATAGTACCCGTCATAAATATGAGTCAGTTGCCAAGCATCTGAATTTTGATCACGTGGCCATGGGGATGCTGCAATGGTTGTGTGAAAAATTGTCATAAGTCACTTTTTTCAGTACTGTTGTAACTTTGAATGGTCATTAAATCAAATGTTGTAAGTCAAGGACCACGTGTATTTTTTACAAGCTACTGTTTAGCCTACTGTTTCCAGCATCAAGGAAAATAATATTGGCTTATTGAATGGCAGAGTGAGATTACTGTTTCCAATAAAGCTTGAATACAGGAAAAATAAACCATTCTGAGACTGAATAAAGAGAGAGAATGCAACCAGCAGTTATAGTTGCCTAATTCCTGAGTAAAAAAAACAAACACACAATCTCATTTTGGATTTCCAGGAATGATTGTTGCTTGTTGAGGTTCATGCCTACCACATTCACTGTATCTGAGAGCTTTAGGCTTCTCATATCACAAGATTTTTCAGTTCTGCTTTTCTATGCCAAGTAGCTGAGAACATAAAATCAACCCTATGACTAAGCAAGAGGTGATAATGAACAGAGTAGAGTAGAATTTAGAATAGAAATAGCAATAGCACTTAGACTTATATACCGCTTTATAAGGCTTTCCAGCCCTTTCTTAGCAGTTGAGTCATCATATACAGTAGCCCCTAACAATCTGGGTCCTCATTTTATCCACCTCGGAAGGATGGAAGGCTGAGTCAACCTTGAGCCTGGTGGGGTTTGAACTGGCAGACAGCAAAAGTACTGTACTGAAATACTGCTGTACTGCAGTACTGCACTCTAACCACTGTACCACCAAGGCTCTAAAATTTTAGAAACCATTGTGGCCCGCGAGTCAAAAAGTTTGCCCTCCCCTGTTCTAGTCCAACCCCTGCTCAGTCAGGAAACCTTATACCAGCGCTGTCAAACTCGCAGCCCACTGGCCAGATGTGTCATGTGCTGATCCTGCCTGGTTTAGCGAAGGGGGGGTGGAGCCCTGATATGTCACGTGATGCTGTCAAACACCACGAGTTTGGTACCCCTGCCCTATACCAATTCAGACAAACAGTTTTCCAATCTCTTTTTACAAACTTCCAGTGTTTGAGCATTCACTACTTCTGGAGGCAAGTTGTGATTAATTGTTCTGTCAGTTTGATTTTAGAACTTAAATATATTTAAGAAGCAAGCAAGGTAGAAAGGGATTATCCCTTGTTAATTACTCCTCTCTTGATCAACAGCCAGCCCCAGAAACTGAACAGGGCTGTTCTGGAAATAAGACAGTAGCTTATGTGGCAAAAAGGCATGTCTCTCTTTGAGTGGATCATCGCTCCTGATAAGTGCCTAGACAGGTCCCTGCAGTTCTTTTGGTAACAGGTTTGGAAGTGACTTGTCATTGCTTACTTCCCGGAGCTGAGACCAAGTGACTGGCCTTGAGTCAACCAGATGGCTTTGTGCTTATGGCAGGACTAGCATTCACATCAAACTGCAATGCATATACATGCAAGTAGTCCCAAACTTACAACCACATTTGGGATCAGAATGGGCATCACTAAGCAATGCAACCATTAAGTGAGACATGCCTGATTTTATGCCCTTTTTGTTATATTTGTTAAATGAATCACAAGGTCATGAAGTAAATCCACTTTCCCCCATGAACTGTGCTTGTCGAGAAGCTTGCACGGAAAAGCTTGTAAAATGTAAATGGTAATCACATGAACTCATGTTTGCCAAGTGCTTGAATTTGATCGTGGGGAAGCTGCAACAGTTAAAGTGTGAGAACTGGTTTTTAAGCCATTTTTTTTCAGTGCCATTGTGGCCTTGAACATCATTAAATGGTTGTAAATTGAGAATTACCTGTAGTGCTGTAGTTGTGCATCAAATTAAAAGACGAGAAGGATCCATTATACAAGTCTATAACTGGCCAGTACAGCTACTCAAGGACCTGACAGTAGTTTTCAATTTAACACTTTTGCCCTGGAAGTTTTTAAATCTAGGAAACCTCCATTATTAGCTGCATCATTGGGAACCCCAAGGACCACATTGGGACAAATCATGCTGAAGAGGATCTAACAATGAGGTTGCTAAAAATCAGCCCTGACATAAACATCATTTTGTTTTCAACTGGGTGGGAAGGGAACACGGTCATCCATTTCCACTCCATAGATTGCTGCTAGTCATTTGGAAGTCATAATGAGATGCTAGCTAGATGATGTGCTGTCTGCCTGCCTGCCTCTCCTTAATAAAATTATTTTTGTGCATATTTTCCCCTGCTGTGTCCATAACCACATTTGACTCATGGTTTTTGATTTATTTTGTATAGGGAGGCTCATTTGAATAGCATGTGGCATGATTAGAAATTAGTGATTTTTTTTTTAGAAAGTTATGCAGAGAGGAAACAAAAGAACTAAATTAAATGGAGGAATTCCCCTTAGTGCTCTTCAAAAAAAAAAGATGAAGGCAATACTGATTACTTTAAGCCTCGTTTAATATTTTCTAGACTCTTTAATAATTACCAAATAAAAAATTAACATGTTTTGAGAACGGGTGTCAGAATTTCAATGTGTGCCAGTATGTACACAGAAAAGTGGCAATACAGGTTATCTTAACTCAAGCATGCCCAAATATAACAAGTGTCCTTGGGGAAAAAAATTATAAGTGTGACATTGTGTTTTTCTACATACACTTGGGATGGCAGCAGTATATGTAATTGTTAATGCTGGACTAGAAAGGCCTAGCCCAGGGGTGGGCAAACTTTTTTTTTTTTTATCACATTTATATACCGCTCCATCTCCACAGGGACTCGGGGCGGTTCACAGCAGATAAAAAACACAAAGCATAACAAATTCTAAGAACAGTCTAAA